>CM076401.1:345962-348462 GCA_038363315.1 Mugilogobius chulae
TTTGGCCTGAGCCGCAGTTCAGTCGCACTGCGCTCGCCTCGTGACCAGAGACGAGAGGTGAGCTTCACGAGACTCCACCGACGAAACTGAGGAGAGAGAGAGAAAGAATCAGGATAAAACAGGACGAGGAGAAGAGAAAAGAGAGAATCAGAATAACACCAAACGAGGAGAAGAGAGAAAAGAGAGAATCAGAAAAAAACAGTATTCGGGGGCAGTATTCGGATGGGAGACTTTGAATCAGGTGCCACAGTGGGACAGAGGAGAAACTCCACCCACATTGCCTAGTCTGGATCTGGTGTGAGTATGACTGGTTGGTGGTGGTCAGAAGGTCCGATGGCGCAAAATGGCAGCCTCGCTTCTGTCAGACTGCCCAGGCAGCTTGTGGCTACATTACCCAGTGTGGAATGAATGAATAATGCAGAATGTGAACAGTGTCATGAAAAGCGCTGTATAAATCCAATGCATTATTATCAGATGCATTGTTATCAGGCCGGCTCGTTATATAGGCAGTATAGGCAAAAGCTAAGGGCGCAGAGTGAGGAGGGCGCCGGCCGATGTCTCCGAGATGCGGAGCTCAAAGGATGACGGACGTCTGATACATGCGTCTGATCATTCACAGCACTAACGCAGGTAATATCAAAGACCCTGAATACAGTTTGGAGACACTATCATGCTACGCCAGAGGTGATCAACCCCGAGGCTCGTGAGCGGCATGCGGCTCTTTGTTGGTTCGAGGCTCATTGGCTCATACAGAAACATATGTGCCTCCACACATTCTCTCTCTCTCTCTTGCGAAGCTGCGTGCGACTGTCAGTGCAGCGTCACAGCAGAGCTATTTAACAGGCAGATTGTTCTTTTTTGAGAAGCATTTCAATATATTCTGTGAAACTGGAGCTTCATATTGATCCTCATTTTGTGCAAATCAGCCTTATATTCACTGAGATAAGTCCAAAATGTGCAGTGTCTTTACTTTACTTTTGCCTGAATGTGAAATAAAACAGACACTAACTTTTGAAAAGCAGCAGCACCTTTCTTCTCTGCTCTGATCATTGCCTGAGCAGCCAGTCCCTACACACTTTGACAGACACTTTACAAACCGTGAGGGTCTGGGAGCCGAGGATCAGTTTCGGTGGCGGCCTTTCCAAGCGCTGAGTCAACCAATCACAGAAAACCCGGAAATTCCACCAAAACAACGACACGATGTTTTCGTAAACTTGTAGCGCAAGGATTTTTTCAGTCTGAAGCCCCTCAACACGGTTTGTGCTCAGGTTTTAAGGAATTGATTCGTTCATTTTTCAAAACCGAAGCATGAGCCGAATCAGCTACATTTGCCTTCTTGAATGTTTAGAAATGGGGCTTGCAAGCAATTTCCGACTTTTTAGTGTCACGTGTCAGGATGGCCGTGCTTGATTGGATCGTCTTAACTTTGGGAGACGACTTTATTGGCCCAGACCCTTCTGCATCAAACAGAATGTAACAGAATGTAGGAGGGGCTGACTGGTCAGGCAACTCTGATCACTCAGGACAATCCTGTCAGGTCCAGTCAGTCTGCCTGACGCTCCTAAAGCCCAGTTTTACAGGATCAAAATTATATTTTTGTTTATTTAACTGCCTCATGACAATAGAATCTAAAACTCACCAAAATACAGGAAATTGCAATAAATTCTTTAAAATTCTCCTGGGGGAGGCCCCCAGAACCTTTTTGAAATTGAAATATATTTATATTTAAGAGCTTAACAGCTCTAAATGTCTTTATGTAAATTTAAATTACATAAAAAAAATTTCGAGAGAGCGAGCGTGTGTGTGTGAGATTTGAAATCTCACCAACAGAGCTCAGTGAATGGATGTATATATGTTATTTTAATTGTCTGCTCTTGTTTATGTCGTTAAATATTATAATTAAAATCCTTGGTTTTCGTCGCTGAACAAACGTTTGAATCTGTCGTTTCTCCTGAAGCTGCGTCCTCCAGTCGGAAAGAACATGAGTACAAGGACGAGTGACGGAGGAGAAGAGAAGAGAGAGAAGAAAGAGAGAGAGAAGAAAGAGAGAGGGAAGAGAAGAGAGAGGAGGAGAGAACATGAGTACAAGGACGAGTGACGGAGGAGAAGAGAAGAGAGAGAGAGACAGGAGAGAGAGAACATGAGTGTGTGGAAACGCTTCGTACAAGGACGAGTGACGAAAGAGAGAGAAGAGAGAGGGAAGGAGAAAAAAGAAGAGAAGAGAGAAGAGAGAGAGTAGACGAGGGGAAGGAGAGAGAGAAGAAAAGAGAGAGGATGAGAGGAGGGAGAGACAGAGAGAGAAGAGAGAGAAAGAGGGAGGAGAAAGAAAAAAAGGAGAGAGAGAGTGGTGAATGAGAGGGAGAAGGAGAGAGAGAAAGGAGGGGGGGGAAGAAGAATACTGTAGGAGGGAGAAGAGCGACTGAGAGAAGAGAGGAGAGTGAGGGGTGAGGGAGAAAGAGAGAAGAGAAGGAAAAAGCAGAGGATAGAGAGGAGAGAACAA
>CM076401.1:350962-357827 GCA_038363315.1 Mugilogobius chulae
ATTCTCATTTCTTCACCTCATTACAATTATGAGTGTCACTGTCTGTCACGTCTTTGGAGAAGCAGCATTTTGTGGGCCTATTTAAACCTGGGTTTATAGTCTGCCCATTCTAAGACAATTTACTGCAGTAGCCTAATTATTCTCTAAATTATTAGGAAACGGGGTTAACATCTAGTCATGTACAAGGATAAAAAAATACCGTCAAATACCGTGACACCGTTATAATTTTGAAAAATACCGTGATATACATTTTTGGTCATACCGCCCAGCTCTAGCTTGTGCTAAGATTGCAAATGGAAGAAGCATAAAATATATAATTTTACATAAAATAGGAAAAATACAAAATAATTGAAATTATGAAAATAAAGAAAAATGCTTCTGTTCTTAAAATAAGAGCTACATGTCATTTACTTGTTTTACTTGCAAATCTCTACTTATGAAAGTTCAAATCACAATAAACACTACGACTAAACAATTTTAAACTTATTGTCGTTTTTCTGATATTCATTTTTGTCAATATGGCCAGCTCTACTCATGCGTGTGCTGTCCAAAGGCTGGAGACACGAGGAAAAGACGACACTTGTGGAGAGAGTTTGATGCAGGAATAACACTTTTGTGCTAATTATGACATTCATGTTTCTGCATTTAAGCAGATGTTGACCAACACAGACAAGGGCTGTTTGTGCCTCTCATTTTTCTCCACAAACACAAGTATCTGGGCTCGCGCAGACTCGTGCACAACATCGTAGCACTCTTGTGCGTGTGTGCGCTGAATGGCTCTCTGACTGAGGAAATGTGTCTGACGTGCACTCAAAGAAATAACACGAGCCTAGGGATGTAAGATTATCAGGTGAATCGATAATCGTGATTATTCAAGCCCAATATAATCACAAGAACAAAAGAAAAATAATCGTGACGAGTTTAGAAGCAAAATCAAACACTTTTTTAGTTCATTCTAAAGAAACATGAGCAAATTATCCATTCCAGTTTAAGGCGGAGTAGCACTGTAGTAAAAATATTCATGTATTTTTACTACATTGACAAGTTCATTTGTGATTTTGTCTTGTTCTGGCTGTTTTCTGTTTGTCGCAGGAGGATTGGTTCAACCCAACTTTAATAAATTCTGTTCTTTCAGTTTTTTAAATAAAATATATTATAATTTTAGAAGTAAAATCAAGTCTTTGAATAATCTCTGTTAAAGTATCTAAATGTTTCTGTCACATTCATGTTTTGCATTCATAGGTTGGATTTAACAAAACTGGTTAAAATCCTGAGGAAAAGTGACGTGTTGGACATCAGAATGAAAGAAAATTAAAAATGTATCAGCTATTTGGTCGTAACAAGTGAACTTGTGATATTTTGTCACAAAAAAATTGATATTGTGACATCCCTACACGAGCCTTGCCAGTTTTTAAGGAAACCTTTATAAATGAGGCCCCTGGCAGGGAAGAGAACAGGGCTGGAGCTGAAAGACTGAAGACCAAATTTACTTAAATATGACAGTAAAATGTGTAGTAACGATAATGCAGCTGGACTGAGGAGTGGGGACGATCTCAGACACTTTAACTGTGTGAAAATACAGATTTATTGAGCTGATCCTTTTGTGTCAGACTAAATGTAACAGCAGTGAGAATGTTTTGTGATGCATTTGTGAGCTGCTGCTTCCATCCCTGACCTTCTGCGTGTCTCTGTGCGTGTGTATTCTGTTTGTGTGTGTGTGTTCAGAGTGATGTGAGGTGTGTTTTCTGCTTGGTTTCTCCTGCTCCGGTGTTTGAGATGCTCACTGCGGCAGGATTCAGCTCAAACATCGTAAAGTCTCATTCCTCCAGGTCCAGGAAACACACACTCGGGGATTTTTCCACTAAAACTGTCACGAGCTCAACAACAACAGACTCTGAACTGAACAGAACTGCAGCGACAGACGGAAAAATCAGGACAAACCCACTGTGACAAACACAAGAAACCATAATCTGGTAATCACAATAGTAAACTGCATTATACAGTCAGTGTTTAACCTCTTATTGAGTAAAAATGTGACAGAAAACAGAAAATATAGAAGAAATGATGAACACGACTGGAATAATAATTAAATTGTGCAGATTCTGAGACTTCCAGGAGAAATATACAGAGTTGGCAAGTAACTAAGTATTTTTACTCCAGTCCTGTACTTCAGTAGTGTTCTAGAGTATCTGTACTTTACCTGAGTTTTACAAAATCTGGTGACTTTTTACTTTGACTTCTTACATTTTTAATAAGTATCTGTACTTTCTACTCCTACATTTTATAATCAGGTGAGTTACTTTATAAACCCATAAACATTTGTTTTTCCTTTTAAAACTGCTGCTGCTGCCGTGTATCAGAGCTTTGTGAACAAATGAACAAGTTAAAATCACTCATAACGTTATGAAAAGTACCTGCTTAGCTTATCACAGATAAAAGTCAGATGAATTATAATTAATTGACTGTAAAGTCCATCTCACACATCACAACATCACAAACAACTTTATGCTGCAAAAATGCATTTGTAGATTTGTTAAAATGTCTTAAAACCTGGATTTTCTGTATTTTTTCTGGTCCAAATGGTTTTATTCGATGTGCCTAGATTATATGACTTGTCTTGTTTTGTTTAATAAAATAAAACATTTATACTGACGGCGTTGGGCTCAAATCTCTTGAAAACAGCAGAAATGTCTTGAAACAAGTGAAATAAACTGACATGTTTCAGTAACCTAAAAGTTTTAATCGAGACTAGAGAATCACTTCTGGCAGTGTGATACTTTTTACTTTTTGTACTTAAGTAAGATTACTTTGATACTTTTTATACTTTTACTCAAGTAACATAGTTCCAGCAGGACTTTGACTTTTACCAGAGTCATTTTTCAGACAAGTAACTGTACTTTTACTTGAGTAGTACTTTTGCCAGCTCTGGAAATCTAATCCAAAAACGATTCAAATTAACTGCGACTGGACTGGAATAATGGTTTGTGATGTTACTTAAATATGTTGAAGAGAAGCGCTGCGTGGATACAGGTCATTCCAACGCTGTTTTTTGTTGTTGTTGTTGACTTTATCATTTTACAACAACAACAACGACAACTGTCCTATGTTACGCTGTGTTCTGGAGCGGCTGTCAGTCAAATACGACTCTGCGTCTTAACCTGAACCCAGCAACCGAGCAGCTAATGTGAGTCCCGAACTTAAACTACCTCCAGAAGTACTGTACATCCCAGAACATTCTTGATGTGAGGCTAGAGCTCTAACCACTGTGTACATAAGCTGCATCTACAGACAGTAGAACGCTTCAACGTTGTCATTTGGACAGTGGACAGTTTGTTGAAGATCAAGATGTTTCGACTCATCCAACAGTCTTTCAGTCTGTTTTGAACGGATGAGAGTCCAAACGCCTCGATCTTTGAAAACGCTGAAGCTTTCTACTTTAGATCACTTCTGGACGTGTGAGGACTTACAGCGACTACACATGTTTGTCATAGATTAATGACAATCTGCGACCAGTCTGCATCAACAGACCACAAACTCGTGAAAAAAGCAGTGTCTTAACCCTCTGGAGCCACCGTCGCAATATTGTGACAAGTAACTTAACCGGAGAAAACGGCCTCTCTCTCTTGTCAAAATCAAAAACACTGTTTCTTAGGGCTGGGACGATACGCCTTTGTCGCGATACGATACGATCACGATATATAAGGCCCGATACAATAGATATTGCGATCTTGATATATTGCGATACACGATATATTGCGATACGATTTAATAATGTATTGCAATATTTCTCCCATAATTCATAAATTTTTCTTTTCAAATTAAATGCTTGTCAATCTGACATTTATTGAATGTTGTAAAAAAGCAAAAAAAAAAAAGGTTGAACATTTAGAAAGTGCTCTCCAGCAGCATCCTTTCAAATATAATTTTCAACAATACTTCAAAGTAGCTTAATAAAAAAAAAACTGCAACAAACCTTATACAGTAAACTTATAATTAATAATGACTTTTTTTTCTTCCTGCCTTTTCTATAATAATGGGCCTAAAGCTATTTTTTCTGCCTTTAATGTCAAACTACATTTTAAAACACGCGTAGTCTGTTCAGCAAATGCGCATGCAAATGAATCAGCCACTCTTACGTGGACTCCCACGAGGAGCGCTTTCACTTTGTCGCCACACGAGGCACTGTAGCAAGGGAGAGGCATTTGCTTTTTGACACTAGAACGTTTTACCCGTCTTTTTACCTGGAGAAAGAGGGAATGTGGAGAAGGCTGGATTACATAGCCTATTTTTGACACGGCTGCATCAGACGCGCTACAGTGCTACACGTTTGGGATTCTACTTTCAACTGGAGCGATGGGGATGTTACGGCGAACTTTGGATTATTATTTGTGTTTGGCGACATTCTTCTGAGAAAACTTCAGACTGTGAATGTATCACTTAGATTTACGAAGTTTAACACGTAAACGTTTGACAGAAAGGCTTCCCCTAAAGGTTATATAACTCTGGACCCGTTGTTTCTTCGTTTTCTTCTGTTTAAGAAGGTAAGCAGACACACTGCGCTTTGTTTTGGGAGACTTGTTTGTTTTGGGACAAAGCTCACAGTCTGTTTGGGAGATGTGAAACGTGAATTGCCGTGACATTGTGGAGTGCACATTTGACACATCAGCTACGTGGTGTTAGCTGTTTGTGGAGCAAAATTCGTGTCATTGTAGAGCGCACGTGTGGCATGTGTGGCGTTTCTGTTGTCTGCTTACTGACGCGGAGATTTAAAGGCAAGGCACCGATAAATGGCACTGAAAGTACGTCATGTTTTCAGTTCCATTATTTCCTAAACGTTTTCGGTTGGTTACCAGCCGCCGCACACAACACTATCAAAGCTTAGTCGAACAAGAGGTAACCATATTCAAGTGAATTATGTAGGCTACCTTGGCCTTCCTGAGTAAAAGAAAGCTGAAATTAGTTGTATTCCCACAACAGGAGAGGGACCTGCTGCGAAACAACTTGCCAACCGCTTTGCCATATCCAAATCCGCCTGCCAGGACGAGTAAAAAAATTCAAGCGTTCCCATACTTAGATTAAAAATGCTAGCTCGTAATGCTATTTAGCTGCTTCAGCACTAGGATGCGCAGTGCTTCCCCAGTCCTGCCATAATTCAGCGCCTTTGATGCGGTTAACAGTGCGCTTTCTCCAAGCATTGCAACTAAATTAGGTCACCAAAAGTATCGATACTTGTTGATTGTATCGATACTTCGTATCGCGCTAAAATGGCATAACAATATATCGCAAAACGATATATCGTCCCAGCCCTACTGTTTCTACATGCTACCACTAGATGGCGACATCCAGAGCTTTGTTTTAAGACCATAATTACCATAGGTTCCTATTGGACAAAACAGAAAGAGGGCGTGTCGAAGACGCTGCTTTGTAAGTGAGTGAAGTCTCACTGCTTGTCTGACTTTCTGTGATGTGAATCTGGTGAAAACGTTCACTAGAGCAGAGGCTTTGAGTCTGATACTGGCAGATTCAGGTTGTGAGGAAGACGATTACGTTCTCAGACGATGAGAGTGGGAGTGAGAGTGAGAATGGACGCGCTGATCTCAGCTGCTGTAATCCCGCGGCAGCCGCTGCGAGCGCTCCTCTTGGCAGGACAAACAACAGCACAGACTGTCCCAAAACAAACTTTCCCTGTGTCACAAAACACGTGTAGTGGCATAAAGGAAGTGTAGAGTAGGTTCTAGAAGAGGATGTTTACGGAGGTAAAAACCACCGATGCGCACGCCGAAGTTCCCCGGCATCAGAGCGAGGAGGCGGAGGAGAGCGGCAGGACGCACCGCGGAGTTAGCGGAGGGAGAGGGAGGGAGGGAGTTTACTCTTGTTGGTGCTATTTCTAATTCATTATTCCTCTAAAAAATAGAATTATTCAACCGTCTGAAAACATGCAATAATAAGGGAGTAACATATATAATATTCTATATATATAATATATAAGACCATATTTATAATCTTTGAATAATGCCTAACACTTTTCCAATTGATAGTAGAGCTCTATCTTAAAGTATACTGTATTTAAGCCACGGCCTTTTGAAAGTTGGAGAGTAAAAAAACACATCTCCACTAAAAACACCTTGGCGCCCAAAGGGTTAAACAGAAATAACGTTACTCACAGTGTGGACTCTCTTTAGTGTTAGTTTTACTCACAGTGAGGACTCTCTTTAGTGTTTCTTTTACTCACCAGTGAGGACTCTCTGTTAGTGTTAGTTTTACTCACAGTGAGGACTCTCTTTAGTGTTACTTTTACTCACAGTGAGGACTCTCTTAGTGTTAGTTTTTACTCACAGTGAGGATCTCTTAGCGTTATTTACTCACAGTGAGGACTCTCTTTAGCGTTTCTTTTACTCACAGTGAGGACTCTCTTAGTGTTTAGTTTTACTCACAGTGAGGACTCTCTTTAGTGGTTTACTTTTTACTCACAGTGAGGACTCTCTTTAGCGTTACTCTTTTACTCACAGTGAGGACTCTCTTTAGCCGTTTAGTTTTTACTCACAGTGAGGACTCTCTTTAGCCGTTAGTTTACTCACAGTGAGGACTCTCTTAGTGGTAGTTTTACTCACAGTGAGGGACTCTCTTTTAGTGTTTTTACTCACAGTGAGATTTTTTAGCTTTTTTTACTCACAGTGAGGACTCTCTTTAGTGTTTAGTTTTTACTCACAGTGAGGACTCTCTTTAGCGTTCTTTTACTCACAGTGGGACTCTCTTTAGTGTTTCTTTTCACCAGTGAGGACTCTCTTTAGATGTGTGATAGTGTTCTTTTACTCACAGTGAGAGACTCTCTTTAGTGTTAGTTTTACTCACAGTGAGACTTCTC
>CM076401.1:370868-410926 GCA_038363315.1 Mugilogobius chulae
TACATTTTTAATGCTAAAAAATTGAAAAACTGGAATGAGAATTGAAAAAATGTTAAGTAAAACCTAAAATATATTGATCTTATCTACGGTTTTGTGAAATAAGTAGTTCAACCTGTCATGGGCACTTCAAAGTGCTGAAACCAAAAGAAGTTCAGGTACAAAGTAGGGAGGTTAGATGAACAGGAGACAGAATGTAGATGCAAAACGAGTGTACTGGGACTTGACTGCTGCAATGGAGCCAACCTGAGCCTAAAGCCGGTTACCGTGATGGCAACCAGATCCCCATGGGAATTTTATTATTTTTTTATTAGTGTGTCTAGCTGTTTTTCTTTTGTCATAGGGTTGTATTTTGGAGTTATCATGGGAGATACATCCCATCAGGATTAGCTTAATGCAGTGGAAAAGGTGGAGAAAGGACTAGCAAAGTTACCTGACAAAATGGTTTGGGAATCGCTGAAGAAATTTGGAACACCCATTTGGTGTGAAGGGAGTTAGTGTTCAGAGGAAACATGGAAAGGGAATTATTTCTCGATTTTAATTGGAGATGTGAACAATTACACTAAGGCTGAATTGAGTGAATTTGAGATTATGGTAAATGAGTCATATGTGAAATTAGTGGAGAATGGAAAAATCCCGAGAGGAGGAAGTAGTAATGAAGTGATTGGACATATGAAAAGGAAGCAGTAGGAGCGATAGATAGCTATAGAGATAGAAATGGGAGCCTGTCAGTGTTCGGGATTTTTCTACAAAATGTTTGACAAAAAACATTATAACATTTAAGGTTACTATATGATAATTGATGCACAATGCATGTTGCCACAAAATCCCAAGTATTGCCGGGTAGAATGGCTAAAACAAAAGAAAGTATGTTATGAGAGATATTTTAGACGCAATACCTGCCATGAAATCTCAAGTAATGGGGGAAACTTTACTTACATGGAACAACATTGGGTTGCCATTGGACAAAAATCAATACTACACCCAACTTAATGAAGACATGACTTGGGTATTGAGCAGTCAGCAATTGCTGTGAGTTTAGAGGCATCTCATGGTCATACTTGGAGTGTGATAAGATATTTGAAATAATAATAACAATAGTAGAAATAAATGAGTTATTATTTATTAGTGGTTAATGAGTGTTATTTGTTGGTAATGAATAACAGTAGTATTAATAACAGTAATAAAAATATTGGTAATAATAATAATAATCATAAAAAATAATGCTAGATGTGTGGAACTGTTTACATTTTCTGCCACATTTAAATGGCTGTTTTTCCTCTATAATGTTGATGTACTATCATTAGGATTATGTTTTTGACAAGTTCCAGATATATTCTTAAAATATACACTAATTAGATAATATGTGTATGTTTTGAATGTAATTACTGTAACTAATTGAGAAAAAAAAAACTGTAAAATGTTGAATACAGATTCTGTTTAGTAAAAACATGTAGATGTAAATCTGCTGTTGTTGCATAAGATGTCACTGGAGGTGGAGCTTCTTCTGTTCTGTAGTTTTGAACAGGAGTTTTCTTCTATTAGGCTAAACCATACTGTGATTTTACAAAGAGCAAAATGTAAAATGTTCATCTATTTATTTTGTAAGTTAAATACATATTATGTCTCATTTGAAGCATGGATACGAAAGTAATGATCTGATCTCTGGTCTAAAACACATTTAAGCATTTCTTATTGAATTGAAGTCTTTATTAGTAAATCTAATATAATTCCAGGTTAAATACAGATTCAGTTTTTAAATCAAATACTGGCTTAGAAATGGTTTGTTGAATCTGACTGGTTTGTAGATAAAATGTAATAAATGTTCAATGAAGTTTAAAACACTATGTTCAAAAGTTGTGAGATCCAATGCAACTCCAGTCAAATATTGTTAATCATATTATTATATTACAGTTACATTTAAAACACTGGTACATATTTTTTACTTCAATAAATAAAAACTATAGATGAAATATCAGCCAATTTAATAATTAAACCCATATTATTGACAAGAAGCAAAAGCTCCTATCTGCACAATAAAACAGAAAACAGGGTAAAAAATCTCCTAAGTGCGTTTTCAAGGGTAAAATTATCCAAAAAGTTTTATTTCAAAAGATCACTTAAATATGGTGCCCAAGCAGTGTAAAAAGTGCTGGTTCTCTTTAAGAAACAAACCTCTCCAAAAGAATTAAATGTTTTTTCAGTTTACAGAGAATATGCTTTTCATAGATGGGAGGTTTTGTTTTTTGGCCATCAATATGAGGTGTTAGACTTGGATAAGAGATCAGGAAAATCAATGAGTGAGTCGTGTAGTTAAGAAATACTCAAGGGTAGGTTTCTCTGTAAACCAAGAAGAGGTGAGACTGAGTAAAAGAAATATATAATGATAAAGTGATCACAGGGGGTGATGAGTGTGTATTCTCTGTATTAGAGTACATGAAAGTCAGGATAGGTACAGAAATAAACAACTATGATGAGGAGGAAGTGATGTTTAAGCCAGAAGAGTAGCAAATGAGTGTGTATGGAGTAGAGGATGGGAAGATATATCAGAAGAGGGATAATAATTGTGAAGAGGTGAAGTCCATAACACACGCCTCCCCCAAAGTAGAGAAGATGTTGTGGTAAACATGGGTTTAATTAAGAATGTGAAAACCACCCCATGGGGAGAAATGAAATCATTGTCGATTGAATTCAATGGAGATTACTTTTCTGAAGGCTCTTTAATTAATGAAATAAATTAAAAAAAAAAAAAAAAAAAAAAAAGGGGCACGCCATTGGCAGGTACACGCAACTATGCTAGGCATGCCTTCGCTTCAACTTCCTTTCAAGAAGCCAAACTTCCAGAGGAGGATGTTAGGAATCCAGGCCTTCAGCTGATAAGTTAAAGTGTGAAAGTTTGGCTTCCTGTGATGATATAAGGCAATAAAGCCTAGCCTTGAAAATGACATTTAATCATGCACCCAGTCCATGAAAAGAGCATGAGCACTATTTGGCGAAAGTATTATATATTAATCATTTTTCTTTTAGATTTTTCTTTGAACGTGTATATCAATTGTTTTTATTTGTTATTTTTTAAACAATATATTTATCCTTGTTATGATGATCTGTTACTTTTAAACAACATAATCCTTATTATTTTCAATTTGTTATTCTCAAACAGAATACTAATCCCTTGTATCATAATTTGTTATTTTTAGACAATATTTTAATCCTTAGTAGTTTAATTAGTTATTTTGAACAATGTCAACCCTTTTTACTGTGGTTTGTTGTTTCCGAACAATATGTTAATCCTTACTATTTTGATTTATTATCTTTTGGCAATATCTTAATCCGTTTTATTATTATAATTCATTATGTTTTGAACTATATGTTAATTTTGTTAACCTGTTGTTGCCTAAATGATCTGTTAACATGTTTTACTATGATTGGTTGTCTCTTAAAAAGTGTGATAATGTGTTTCATGATTGTGCTTTGTAATTTTTAACAAGAGGCTGACAAGTTCTGTCATTTTGTATTATTATCTTTTCAACAAGATGTTCATTAGGATGTTTTTATACAATTTATTGTCATGTCTCAATGTCCTTTAACATCAAGTCAGTTTGGTTGTTTTGATATGCCTATAATAACTAATATGTTTAGGAACAAGTGCCAATATGTTGATTTAATCTTCATCATGGCCTCGGTGTCTCGAGGGAGTGACTCATCACGAGAAGGCCCCCCACCCAGGCGGGAAAGTCCGGTCTGACCAGACGTCTGGGGCCCACTTCTCGTTTCTACGGTGCAGGGCAGGGTCAGCAGCGGCCTTGACCTTCAGAATGCGGAAGGAAGGATGAGCTGTGCGTCTGATGCCGAAGGGTCTCTCCGCACTCTCCGCGCAACAGTGGCCTTTCCTAACTTCCCTTTTCTTCTTATCAGTACAGACTGGAAGGGTGGGGAACGTCTGGTTTTTCACTTAGGAGGAGGACAAAAGGTTATTTGTCATATGACCTGAAAAGTATAAAAGGAGTGGGGCTTGTACAGTGAGAGGATCTGGCTATCGAGACCCTGCACTTGCGTTTTGCCTACTCGGTAAACTGTATGTGCGATGGGACTTGAAAAACTTGATCCTCCCGGCTTTCGGAGTCTGGGGGCTGACTGTTTCTGTCAAACCACAAAAACCAGAGGAAACAGTCTCAGGGAACTCTGAACACCAAGAAGGCTCCATGGCGCAGGTCCCAGTGCTCCATTCGACAGGTTAAGGTAAGAGCTTGATGGGTTAAGAGATTTTGCTATGTCAAATAGAGTGTAGTTTATTTCCTCCTCCTGAATCAGTTAAGCCTGGACGGTCTCTATGTCTTTCAATCTGTAAATCTAAATTTTGTATGGCAGATTTGAACTTTGTATTGGAAATTTAAATGTGTGTTGCGTGCGTGAGGACCTCGCCAAAGGCCTGACGGCTCTTAGGGTACCGAGAGGACCATCCTGCAACACTAGTTAATCTGTAATAAATGAGATTTGATTTGAAACCTAAAAGAGAGTCATTGAAATATTTGGGTGATATGAGACTATGAATTAATGACGTTTATAATTGCCTTTACAAAAGTGTAACAGGTCTTTGTTAATGCAATGTGAACTCTTCCCACACGTCACACATGAAAAGTCTTGGGTAAATGTTTTAATTGTTGAATTAATAAGGCTGAGTCTTTGCTAATGAGGAAAGTGTTTTGTTGGTAATGTGTTGTTGGACAGGAAGGATATAGATGTCATTATTCCAAGGTCAGAATAAGATAATGAACTGTGAAATATTGATTTAGAGGTAAATGAAAGTAAACAAAACAACAAATAAATATAAAACAGTTTTATTCAATTAACGTTATAGGGTAAATTAGTAAGTTGGCTGTATAAGGCAGGTAGATGAAGTTAAACTAATATAAATGAACCAAAAATTTAAGCAAATAAATTGTTAAGAGGATAAATAAGTCAAATAGATAGATTAAATAAGTTTATTATTCACCGGTAATAAATAAATAAATAAATAAATAAATAAATAAATAAATAAATAAGTAATAATAAACAAATAGGGAAGTTAGTGTAAGTAGGATGCTCTGAGGCGAGCTATCTTGGCAGAGGAGGCTTAACCCGCCAGAGGGCCTTTGGACTGGCACTGATAAACCAAATCTAGTGTTAGAGGTCCAGAAAGGTCACTCGACCCCTCTTAACAGACCCCTAAACCCTCTATGGGAACTATCGTTATGGCAATTGTGCTCAGTGCAATAATACTTTCAGAACTAGTTTTTTCAACACCCCCACAGTGTAAAGAAAATCCCCATTAAACAGATAATCACTTGTGCATCCACTCATGTGGTTTATTTACTGCGTTGTCCTTGTGGATTGGCTTATGTGGGGAAAACTTCAAGAAAACTGAAACAAAGAATAAGTGAACACAAAAGCACAATCTGCAGAAATGACAGAGAGAACCCGGTGGCTGCTCATTTCACTGATGCCCATCAGGATGTTATTGCTCTTGGCTTTGTTGGTGTAGAGTCGGTCCCTCCTCCTGCTACAGGAGGTGACCATGACAAGCTTCTCAAGAAGTTCTTCTCAAGTTCTTCAACTTCTCAAGAAGTTGAAGAACCCCTCAAAATATTTCTGAGAAATATTTTGAGGGGATGGCTTTATCACCGACTGAAACAACAGAAGTTTCATCTGATCCACCTGGACCTGTGTCAACTGTTCTCTCACTTCAGTCTCCACCTCCAACTGCACCTGCTCCTCCAGCTCAGGCCCTGACAGAGCCAAACACATCATGGAGATGGTCTCTGAGCGCTGTTGTGTGGACAAAGCTCCAGACCTGGGGCAACAGATCCTTCTCCATCACTGCCCCACCCTCTGGGACAGAGACTGCACCGACCTCACCACTTTTAGGAAAAATGTCAAGACCCATCTGTTTAAATCTGTTTTTAATGATTGATTAATGTTGGAATTACTAACTGTTTTTATGTATTGTACCTGGCTTTGTTTAACTGTCTTTGTCTGTAAAGCGTCTTTGAGTGTCTAGAAAAGCACTATATAAATAAAATGTATTATTATTATTATTATTAAACACAGAGGCTTATTGGACTGACACAATGCAGACTCTCGCACCAAAAGGACTTAACGATGAACTGATTTTACATGTATTCTTATAGAATATGAAATGACTCGGTGTATTGTATATACTTTTAAGTGTACTTATCATGTGTTGTATAATATTTGTCATTACATCAATATGTGGGGTTTGTGAAATATGTATTTGTATTATTCTGATTATTTTCTGTAAACTGCAACTAGACACATTTCTGTGCCTTTGTGGAGCATCCGGTGTCTGCCAGACACTCCCTGTTTAAGAAGCTTATTTAATTTATTTTAATTGACCTTTATTTAACCAGGGAAGTCCCACTGAGATTCAGAATCTCTTTTACAGAGGAGCCCTGGGGGAAGGGTCAGGGGAGGCATTAATGGACATGTTTTTAGTTGTAGGAGGAAACCGGAGTACCCGGAGGAAACCTACGCAGACACAGGGAGAACATGCAAACTCCACATAGAAAGGCCCTGACCGGCCCGGGAGTCGAACCCTTCTCAGGCTGAGAAAGATATTTGCCTGATGAAAGCCTGCAGGCCGAAACTGATTTAATACATTTCACAGTGTGCGGGAGACTTTTCATTCATATGGCACTTAGACCGTGACAGAAAAAACTATGGGAGACACGTGTTGGGAAAGTCTGATGGTGCGTTCAGACCGGACAGCGTCTTTGCGTCCTTTTTCAATGATAAGTCAATGTAAACCCGCATCTTGAGCGTTCAAGTGTACTTGCGGCGCGTAGTGGCGCTGTCCAGTCTGAACGCACCATAAAGGTTGTATTCCACAGATATCCACATTAAATCATCATCTATAATATTGAATATTTAGAAAGTGAATTGGGGCCGGATCAGGTTTTTGGAGGGCTGATTTGGCCCCAGGGCCTTAAAGTGAACCCTGGCTATAATCACATGTTTATCCTAAAACTCTTATAATATCATCACTTATATAAATACAGGATAAATACCTTGGAAGTATTTGTAGTTTTATTAAAATAGTGTTTTAAAGAAATACCTGGAGGCTGCCATTTTGCTTTGGTTATGACGTCAGATGGTTGTCTGTGTCTTCTGGTGGTTGTCAAGGTAACAGCCTAGGGAGCAACTATGGCAGGAGCAACCATGGCAACAACCAAAAGCAACCATTTGACATCATCAACCCCAGAATGCATTGCACCTGGACAATATGGCTGCTGCCAGTGGCTCCAAACAATGACAATTTTATAAAAAATAGTAAGAGGTTAGGTATTTGTTTGTAATTTATTTTAGTAAACATGAACTGTACTAGCATTTAAACCATATTTATCTTCATAGTCAAGGATCCTTTTAAGTTGAATAGGCCTACTGTAGCTATACTGAAAATATTCTAAAAAATAAAGATGACGACTTCGTGAATTTCATCTTTTGCAAGTTATTTTTAGAAAGCAAACACTTCAATAAACGAGGGAGCGCTGTAACTAAATTCTCTACATAGTGTGAGCAGTACAGCAGAGTCTGAAAAAGCTAATAACTGGAGCATTATTTTTGTTAAACACCTGTGCAAATCTGACACTTTTGTTTCCAGTGGCTCTGCTCAGAATAATCACACAAACTGGACTTTTAACAGAGCATAATAAAACATTTTACAGATGTATTTATGTCTCCATCCTCCTTTTCTCCTGAGCGTCTGCAGCAGCTCAAATCAATGGCATTTACAACAAAGA
This sequence comes from Mugilogobius chulae, assembly GCA_038363315.1. Lineage (NCBI taxonomy): Eukaryota > Metazoa > Chordata > Actinopteri > Gobiiformes > Gobiidae > Mugilogobius > Mugilogobius chulae. The sequence continues at coordinate 378,662 of CM076401.1, forward strand.
CAGAACATTTTCTACTTTATGATTACAGCAGCTCCTCCAGTCCATCGATCGTTTTTACACAGAAACATCTTTATTACAGAAGAACAAACCACTTCAGAGCCACGAGTTTCCAGGACAAAGAGACGGAAATGGATTTATTCAACACTTAACGCTCAAAGGGTTTATGTTAAGGTCACTTTTTCTGTTTTTTTGTCTTAAAAAACACAGCTCACGTCCTGCTTGGTTCCACTTACACAAGATTAAAACGATGAACTGTTCTCTCTCTCTGTCATTTATTCACAGCTGCATTAAAAACCTCTGTGCAGCTGGAATCATGACGTGTTGTACATCTAATGAGACCTACAAGTGTCTGCTTTCATTTAAAAAAAGAATTGTTATTTTACATTAGTCTGTTCTCTTTCTATAGACATTTGAAATTCCCTGTTTTCATTAGACTTTCGGGAAAAAGTCCTTTTTCTAAATCAAACCTCGTGTCAGTGTTGTTTTCCTCTGTTTTGGTGAAAGAATCTGAGCCTCTACAAGAAATAATGTCTAAAAATACAAGACTAAAACAGGACTGAAACTAGGTCTAAACCAGGACTAAAACTGGGTGTAAACCAGGACTAAAACAGGACTGAAACTAGGTCTAAACCAGGACTAAAACTGGGTCTAAACCAGGACTGAAACTGGGTCTAAACCAGGACTAAAACTGGGTCTAAACCAGGACTAAAAGTGGGTCTAAACCAGGACTAAAACTGGGTCTAAACCAGGTCTAAAATTGGGTCTAAACTAGTACTAAAACCAGGACTAAACCAGGACTAAAACTGGGTCTAAACCAGGACTAAAACTGGGTCTAAACCAGGACTAAAACAGGACTAAACCAGAACTAACCAGGACTAAACCAGGACTAAAACTGGGTCTAAACCAGGACTAAAACTGGGTCTAAACCAGGACTAAAACAGGACTAAACCAGGACTAAACCAGGACTAAAACTGGGTCTAACAGGACTAAACCAGGACTAAAACTGGATCTAAACCAGGACTAAACCAGGACTAAAACAGGACTAAAACTGGATCTAAACCAGGACTAAACCAGGACTAAAACTGGATCTAAACCAGGACTAAAACAGGACTAAACAGGACTAACTGAGACTAAAACTGGATCTAAACCAGGACTAAAACAGGACTAAAACAGGACTAACTGAGACTAAAACTGGATCTAAACCAGGACTAAAACAGGACTAAACCAGGACTAAACCAGGACTAAACAGGACTAAACCAGGACTAAACCAGGACTAAACTGAGACTAAAACTGGATCTAAACCAGGACTAAGCTGAGACTAAAACAGGACTAAACAGACAGACGCTGTGTTCTGATGCAGATTCTACAGATTCAGTCTCTTTTATGGAGCAGAAATAATCTTGAATAAATCCAGTAGTTTGACTTCCTCTGACACTTTGAGCAGAAATATTTGTTTGTTTTTGTGTTTGTTAAATACAGTTACGGCTTTAGTAACTTTGATTTGGACTTATGAATGAAAAGTTTCAGATGTTTAAAGGTTTAGTCTGAGATGATCTTGTGTTTCCTGAAGCCTTTGGGTCTTTTCTCTGAACATTTGTGAGTAAATAATCATGTGTAAGTGACAGAAGTGAGGAACAGTTGGTCACTACATCGTGCCACGCTCTCTCAGCCTTTCATCCCTCCTCACCCTCTGTGTCACCCCCACCTCATCTCTCTTCTCTCTCACCTCTCTCTCTCTCTTCCCTCTCCCATCTCTCCTCCCTCTCTTTCTCTCGCTCTCTCTCTCTCCTCCTTCTCTCACTCTCCCCTCTCTCTCCTTCTCCTCTTCTTTCTCTCTCCTCTCCATTCTTCCTCTCTCCCTCCTCCTTCTTCTCTCTTCTCTCCTCTCCCCTCCTCTCTTCCTCTCTCTCTCACTCTCTCTCTTCCTCTTCTCCTCTCTTCTCTCCTCTTTCTCTCTCTCCTCTCCTCTCTCTTCTTTCTCTCTCTCCTCTCTCTCTTTCTCTCTCTCTCTCCTTTCTTCCTCTCCTCTCTCCTCTCTCTCCCCCCTCTCTCTCCTCTCTCTCCTCTCTCTTTCTCTCCTCTCCTCTCCCCCCTCCTTCTCTCTCCTCGTCTCTCTCTCTCCTTCTCTCTCTCTCTTTCTCCTTCTCCTCGCTCTCTTCTCCTCTCTTCTCTCTTCTTTCTCTCTCTCTCCTCCCTTCTTCTCTCTTCTCTCTCTCTCTCTTCTCTCTTCCTCTCTCTCTCTCTCTCTCTCTCTCTCTCTCCTCCTCTCTTCCTCCTCTCTCTCTCTCCTCTCTTTCTCTTCTTCTCTCTCTCTCTCTCTCTCCTCTCTTCTCTCTCTCTCCCTCTCTCTCTCTCTCTTTTCTCTCTCTCTCTTTTCTCTCTCCTCTTCTCTCTCTCTCCTCCTTCTCTCTCTCCTTTCTCTCTTTCTCCCTCTCTCTCTTCTCTCTCTCATCCTCTTTCTCTTCTTCTCCTCTCTCTCTTCTCCCCTCCTCTTCTCTCTCTCTCTTTCTTATCCTCTCTCTATCTCTTCTCTCTCTCTCTTTCTCTTCTCTCTCTCTCCTCTCTCTCTCGCCCTCCTCTCCTCTCGCTTCTCTCTTTCTCTTCTCCTCGTTCTCTCTCTCCTTTCTCTCTCTCCCCCTCCTCTCCCTTCTCTCTTCCTCTCTCTCCTCTCTCCCTCTCTCCTCTCTCTCTCTTCTCTCTTTCCTCCTCTCTCTCTCCATCTCTCTCTCCCTCTCTCCTCTCTCTCTCCTCTCTCTCCATCTCTCCTCTCCCTCTCTTCTCTCTTTTTTCTCCCCCTCCTCTCCTCTCTTCTCTCTCTCTCCTCTCTCTTCATCTCTCTCTCCCTCTCTCTCTCTCTTCCATCTCTCTCTCTTCTCTCCTCTCCTCTCTCTCCTCCTCTCCTCCCCTCTTCTCTCTTTCCTCCCACACCACACAGGCATTCCCAGGCAGCTCTGAATTAAAACGTGAAAAGGATCCACACAGCAGTCGGAGCTCTCGGTTTTTTATTCTCCACATGTGACGTTTCGGACCCAAAGTGAGCTATTGTTCTGAACAAGACATTCCGAAAATTACAAATCAATCTCTTGGTTAGCGCTCTGGCCTCATAGTAAGAAGGTCCTGGGTTCCGGGGCCTTTCTATGTGGACTTAAAACATGTCCAATGTTTCCCCCCTCCCCAGGACATACGGATGGACATGAGCTGTAACGCTACAATCTTTTGTCCTGAATAAACCTTCCCACCTTCCACCTGGTCTTTTATTGTTACGTCCATACCTCCTGGTCGTAACATTTGGTTGAAGTATCGTCTGAATAATTGAGTTATGTCCAAACATTATCGAGATTTTAATTTCTGTCACTATCGCCAGGTTTATTTTCATTGGGTTAAGACAACTGTACTTTTTGTCTTCATATTTTAATCCACATTCTCTCAGAAACGCCTCTAAACCAGTAAAACATTATATTTTCACTGGGAATTCAATCGTATCCAGTTAACACGGCTAAACAAACTGAATCCTGATGATTTTAAGGCAGGTCTAGATGTGAAGTTTTGACTTGTAAAAAAAAAAATCAGATCAGGAATGAACAGTGAGTTGTGATTCATGACTAGTATCACTGCAGTAACATTTTTTTCCTGAATAAAGTGAGTTTGTGGTGAGTCTGATCTGACGCTTGGTGCCGTTCGTTTGGTGGATAATCACAGGTTTGATAATTATAAGTTCTGCTGTTTAATGAGACCGTTTCAGTCGGACAAAAGACTCTTCACCGTCTCACGCCGAGGATCTGAGAAACAGCAGCGTACGGACAAAATAAAGCTTCATCGTTACACTGTTCTGTCACAAAAACCAAAAGCTCTTCACCCTGAGGAATCTGAGGAACAGCAGCGCATGAGGACAAACTAAAGCTTCATCGTTACAGAAAATAAATACACAGCTCTGTCGTTGTCTGGGGGAGAAACGTTTACTACACGGTTCCAGTAAAAATCTAAAGTAAAGGTGAGAAAAAGATCAAAATTTAGAGAAGATTTAAAGCTCTGCAAACATTGAATATCAATATGTCGGGTAGAGCAGCAACAAGTTCATCGAATAATCACAACTAATCAATGACTGAAATAATCGCCTAACTATTTAGTAATGGCATAATCATTAACTGGTCTTTATAAAGGCTCCACACATCCATGAGCCGTGGAAAGTGTCAAATGTAACGATAATTAACTAAAATTGTGGGATTCTTTTTTTTTTTTTTTTTGCCAAAACTAGTTAATTGGATGACCTTTATTTAAACCAGGAATCCCACTGAGACTTCTGAATCTCTTTGGCCCTGGGGAAGGGTTCAGGGGAGGCCATTAATGGACAATGTTTTTGAGTTGTAGGAGGGAAACCGGAGTACCGGAGGAACCGACACAGTGGGATGTCCCGATCCGATCACGGTGATCGAAAAATCAGGTGCCGATTCGTGTTTCAAGACCGATCAGAATCGGATGTTATCCCGATCAAGGACTCGGAAGATTATTCATTACTTACTTTAGCATTTCAGATCTAGTTACCGCGGTGGCACAGTGACCCTCCAAAAGCAGTCAGCATGCGCGTAAACTGCAGCAGCACGTCATATACGGCCGTCATACGCGCTGAGCGCTCATAATGGAATCAAGTCTGATTGGTTCAACCAATTTCGCAGCGGTGTGAGACGCTCGTCAGACGGCCTGCAATACGCTACGCGTCCCTCAATAGGATCCAACTTTATTATTATCAGCGTCAACGGCGGTCTTCTCCCGGACTTTTCAGCAGGAAAAACAAAGGAAAAATCCCGCAGCAGAGACAAAAAAAGTACGATGCTCTTTCAAAATAGCGTCAACTACAACAGATTACAACCATTAAACAACATGTACCGATCCAGAAGCTCATGTGAACGACGGTAAAACATTGCAAAAACTTTCCGACTTCAACACAAAACTTAAATCACGTTCCTTACAAGCTCTTTTTCCAACAAATACGAGTCAAACGCTTGAAACCCCACATGCATTTACATGCGTTAACTTGTAACGAAACGTGTTTGTGCAAGACGCGCTGCTGTCCTCTGTTCAGAATCGCTTTATATGAGCCGTTTAGTCCTATCCTGGGGCTATTTTCTTTATCCGGCTTCTCTCCAGCGGCTGCTCGGTTGGCTGCGCGGCCTGTATTGCGTGCTAAGGCCGGTGCAGCTGTATGAGAGAGAGAGAGGTGCCTAAATTCCTACACGATTAATTGCGGGACGGCGGTGAAAGTAGAAGAAAAATGTACAGATTTCTTAGTACAACGTGAAAGTAGGCCAAAGAATGTGGATTTCATCAAGAAAAACATTAATTTTTCTGATCAAAGAAAGCTGGAGATTACAGGTAGTTTAAAAACACCTTACTGCCTTACTGTAAAAACACTTTGGCCACTTTTGTTGCTGCTGGATATTAATTATAGGCTGTTTTCATATTAGACCTTTTAATTTTACATATTTACTGTTGCACTAAGGTCCAAAGTGAAAGAGATTTATGTATTATTTGATTCAAGCTATGGTCACAGAAGTGAAATGTTAGTGCTAAATGTTAAAAAGGTAAACGATAACTAAAAATAAAAGTGATTTGGGTATTGTTTACTTGATTTTAAAAGTATCGGATCGCGGCTCAAATTCTGCCCAGTCCAGGCACGTGATGTAGTCTCCAGCTGTTCCAGAGTCCGGTGAAGAGGAACAGAGGCGAGCTCACAGGGAGAGGCAGCTGGCCCACTTGAAACACTGACACCACAGTGAATGCTGAGGAGAGAGCAATTAAAGATATAAATTAATCGTTTTCTAATATTTACCTCCAAATTGAGGAAAGGCATCGTAGAAAATTACCGACACACCTGGTCTCTTTATGAAATTTGATTACTATCATTGCTCTGCGCTTTGTGTGAGTTATAAATTAATGAAAAAGTAATTAAACGCTGCTTTGGCTTGACTGATTAAGCGTTCGATAAAAACTGGAGCCCCGAACTGATTTTTGCTTAAGGGCCCTAAAGTTAGATCCGGCTCTGGTGACAGAATTACATGTTCACCGGACACGTGGCCTCTGTGTTCGCGTCAGTTCCGTGCACGCAGCCTGTTGGCGTGTCTGTGTGAAGCTGAGGAGGTGTGTGCGGTCTTCCCTCAACCCGGATGCGCCGTGCACAAACACAAGCGGAAACACAACGCAACAATGCTACCAACACTGCGCATTGCCATCAGCAGGGCCGAAAGGGGTGAACAAGACATGTTATGATCTTTAAAGCCGATAGTTGCAGCTATCGATCCATGACCGTTAGAGTCAGACGGCGCGTATGACCGGCTCGACACTCCCTAACTCCCTACACTAACTCCTGCTGACCTTAACCCTATAGGAGAAGGGCCCTCCCACTTTTCTTAACGTATATTTTTGCTATCATTAATAAAAATCACTCTAACATCCTTGAGTGTAATGAACAATCAAGTAAAACCTTCTATTCACAGTCAATCCACCTTCTGGGATCAGACAGTTTTTACTCTAAACGTACAAATACAAAATACTCAATATTCCCTAACAAGAAAGTTCATTTAAAACAGTTTGTAAGTGGTGTGAAAGAGTATAAAATGAGCGTTAATGATCACTTGGTCACAATAGGCTATAAGTCTATTTCTTATCAATTGAGTTTGAATTTTTGTTTTGTAGTTGAACACTTTAGATAACAACTAAGTTGGGACACGTGTTCATGGTATAAGGCCTCGGACTATAGCAGAAAGGTCCTTGGTTTGTTCCCAAGTCGACCCGGCCTTCTATTGGGGTTTTGCATTGTTTCGCCCCGTGTCTGTGTATAGGAGTCCCATTCAGGTTTTTGGCCCGATCCGAGTTACATTTGATTTGATGATCTCGATACCGAGTCCCGATCGAGTACTTTTAAAATAAAGTAAAACAACCAAATGACTTTTATTTTTTAGTTTGGTTACCTTTGACAATTTAGCCCACTAACTTTCATTCGGACTTGAATCATTAATTATTTCGGTCCCTTGTGCGTGCCGAAAGGCAGTAGAGCAAAATAAACTCGACGGTATCGGCAGATCATGCAAAGATCAATGAACTCAGGACTCGGCGGCCAAAAAAACCTGATCGGACATCCTCTACACAGGAACGGGGAAACATGCAAAACCCACATAGAAAGGCCCCGGTCGACGGTACAAACCCAGGACCTTCTTGCCTATGAGGCCAGAGGCCTAACCACTGCACCACCGTGTCGCCCAACTTTAGTTGTTATACTAAAGTGTTTCAAACTAAAAATACAAAATTCAAACTCAATTGATAAGAAAAAGACTTATAGCCTAATTGTGACACCACAGTGATCATTAAAATGCTCTCATTTCTATATATTACCTTTTCAACAGAACTTACAAATACTGTTTTTAAATAAACATTTTGTTATGGAGAAATTTGAGTATTTTTGTATTTGTACGTTTAGAGTAAAAACTGGTCCTGATCCCAGAACGGTGGATTTGACTGTGAATAAGAAGTTTACATTTGATTTGTATCCATTACACGTCAGGGAGCTTAAGAGTGGATTTTTATATAGATGATAAGCAAAAATAAATCAAGTTAGAAAAAGTGGGAGGGCCCTTCTCCTCATAAGGGGTTAAGGTCATGAGCAGGAGGAGTTAGTGCTAAAGGGAATGTTAGGGACGTGTACAGAGGCCCGGTTTCATCACACAGCCCCGGTGCTGACTCTTTAACGGTTCACTGGATCGATGAGCTCCAGAGCTATCGGTCCTTTTAAAGATTCATAAAATCTGTCTTGTCAAGCTCCTTGTCGCCCTGCTTGATCGTGCAATGCGCAGTGTTGGTACATTTTTCGTTTGTGTCTCTCCGCTTGTGTTTGTGCAGCGGAGCAGTCCGGGTTTTGAGGGAACGACCCGACACCACACGCTCGCTCAGCTCACACAGGACAGCGCCAACAGGCAGCGTGCACGGACACTGACGCGAAACACAGGAGGCCACGTGTCCGCGGTAGAACATGTAATCTGTCACCAGAGCCGGATCTAACCTTTAGGGGGCCCTAAGCAAAAATCAGCTTCGGGCCCTCCAGTCTTTTATACGAACCTTAATCAGTCAAGCCAAAGCACGTTTAAATTGACTTTTTCATTTAATTTATAACTACACACAAAGCGACAGACAAAAATGAAAGTAAGCTAAATCATATTTGTCACAATAAAGAATCATGTAAGATTCGTCCTGGTAACTTTAAATAAAACAGATGCATTTTCCCTCAATTTGGAGTAAACTATTTTAGACCAACAAATCTTAAATTTTATGCATCATTTTTACATTGCTCCTCCTCAAGTTTCACTTGGTTCAGTGTTTCCAAGTGGGGCCCCAGCCCTGTCCCTCTCCTGTGAGCTCCGCCTCTGTTCACTCTTCACACTGACTCTGGAACAGCTGAGAAGCTACATCATCGTGCTGGACTTTTGGACAGAATTATTGAAATCTGAAACTTTTTTTGACAAACAGCCTCATTTTTATGTGGCTTTGCAATAATCCAACATAAATGTGCCAAAATTCGCCGTATTTGCTGCGGCTTCTTTTGCCGCGGTCGTTTGTAGCTTTCAATTCACCCTGTGACTACACTGTAAAAATAACACTGCAAAAAATATATAGGGAATTATCCGTGTGGTCACATGGTGATGATCACGTGACCACACAGCAGAAGTAGTTAAAACGTTTTGGCAGCAAACTGAACAAACACGAAAAGACAATGTTTGTCTGTTGCTGTGTGACTCGGTGTTAACAGGTTTGATAAAAGCGATCCATAGAGCTCCTACCGTGTTCAGAAAAGCCTACACCAAAAAGAAAGAAACAATGAGAGATATCTTGGTTCTGTCAACCATTTTGACGTCACGTCGGCTCAGTGAACATTTCTATAGATATAAAATAATATAAACTTAGTTGGCTAATAGTTATTTTGTGTTGTCTTTCTTAAACTTAAAAAACATAAATAAGCTATGTACTGTATTGTTTTTAACAGATGCTAACAGGAGCTAACAGGAGCTAACCGGATTACCGGATCCGTCTGACCTATTGTATCGACTCCAAACGTCGGCCGCACCAGGACGAAACGAGCAGATTAATAACAGAACTAATCACTAATCAATACACTGTTTAATGTCTGAACAAGCGCCACAGACACGTGTAAGTATTGATCACTTTCATCTTTTATTTCTTCTAGTTTCGGGGCGTTTGAAATGACAGAATTGAGGCTAATATTTACAATAATAACTGTAAGAGTTTATTTCTATTGTTTAGTCTTAATAATGCGGATATCTTTCTTATAAATGTCACAAACTTTATAGAGAAATTAAAAAAACAAGCGTATGTAAAAAAGGAAAGCCGAGATTATAAGGTTAACTGATAATCCTGATGATTTAAGTCACAAAAATTATAATGGTGCATATATAAAAATGACGGTGTTTGATACAGACACTTACAGTACATTTTCAGACCAGAGCTGGATCTAACCTTTGGGGCCCTAAGCAAAAATCAGCTTTGGGGCCCTTCAGTCTTTCTACGAACCTTAATCAGTCAGCCAAAGCCGTTAAATTGACTTTTTCATTATAATTCATAACTACACACAAAGCGACAGACAAAAATATGTGTAAACCTAATAATATAGAGATTATGTAAGATCCTGCCCCGGAAACTTCTGAATAAAACAAATGCATTTCCCTAAATTTGGAGTGAACTATTTTAGACCAACAAATGTTTAATTTTATTTCCTAATTTTATCATTAATATCATTGCACCTCCTCAAGTTCCACTTGGTGTTAATGTCCAAGTGGGGCCCAAGCCCTGCCTCCCCATGTGAGCTCCGCCTCTGTTCCCTCTTCACACTGATGCTTTAACAGCTGATCACCGCATCATCGCGCTGGACTTTTTAGACAGAAATACTGAAATCTTGACCTGTTTTGGGACAAACAGCCTCATGTTTATGTGGCTCTTGAAAATAATTCAACATAAATGTGCAGAAATCTGCTTATTTCGTCCGGTCATTTTACGATCTGCAGACTTTATTTCATCAGCTGTTTGTGTTCGTAGTTCAGCCAAACTTGTACTATTGACGCAAGAATAAAGATTGGTTGAGAGCTTATGAGATACAGAACATGCATTTGTTGTCCAAACTGTTCCTAGAGTCTTTGACTTTATGCTGAGAATCATCAGACACATGTTTGTGCTTTGGTCAGTAGCTCAGGGGAAGCGGCCGTGTCTCAAGAACAGAAAGAGGAGGGTCCATCACGTTTAAGTTTATATGATTGGTCAAATAGGGTTTATGTACAGCACAAACCAGAGGATGAAGCCGACAGGCCTGGACTGAACTGACATAAACTCGAAAAAACACAGAGGCGGGCCCTACGCAACTTGCGTAGTCTGCATATAGGAAGGTCCGGCTCTGTCTCAGACAAATATGCTTAGTTTTAGTTTTTTACTTATTATGTGAGCCTTAGATTTAGAATTTCAAAGATATGCAGCAGCAAAGATCAATATTTTGGACCAGTGATTCCCAAAGTAGGGTGCGGGGCCCCCTGGGGGCTTCAGGATCTCTGCAGGGGGGCCTCCAAAGGTTGTCCATCCAACAAGCATGACAGAAAACTGGTTTGAAACTAACTTTAATTATTTTTATTTGATTAATTTGCTGTTTTAAATCCACACTAAGTCCACAGACATTATTATTTTGCTGTTTTAGACATCTTAATATGAGAGTCTATACATTCTTCATTTGAATGGAGAGTGAAATATTACTGAGGGGCCTCGGCCGATCTACGGGCCAATAGGGGGCCGCGGCTCCGAAAAGTTTGGGAAAGGCTGTTTTAGACGAAACAGAAGTCTTTTAATATAATAAAAAATAAGAATAAGAGGCTGCAGAGGCTGAAGTTTGGGCCTAAAACACTTTGCATAGGCAGGTCTGTTGTGTCATTCTTCTCACACAAAAGGCTTTAATTACCAGTGACATTAACGAGGGTTTAATGAGCAGGAGTTTATCAGGACAAACACACAGCACTAATCCTGTTTTACTCTGAATAATCCTCCAAACATTAGGCTGCAGCTGTTCTCGTGCTCCTCCGCACAAATGTCACTCAGCGCCAAAACGCAGAGCTGATCTGTGATTGGTGCAACTGTCTAGACACACCTGGAACCTGATTAGCTCCAGACCAGAGAACGTAACGTAACGCCCTTAAAGCTCCGTCAGTGTGTGATACCTGAGACACGACGTGACATGCTTTAATCAAAACCACGAGCGCAGATGTTTGTGGATTTAATATTGAATCTAATGATAAGACACGAAGATACATATGTACAAGACTCATGTTAACACACTTCTTAATCTGTGTGAAAATGATTCAGTAAGACAGTGGAATGTTGCTCACTTATTATATTATGATATTAAACGAGTGTATTAAGGGGAAAAGTTGCTGGTTTTTAAACTGTTGTGATAAAATCGAAATCGTGATCTGGTTCCAAGAAAATCGTGATGTTCTGTTTTTGCCGTATCTCCCACAAGCAAGGTAAAGATAAAGAAAGTAACTCTAACTATTACAAGGTTAGTCCAGAGATTAAAGCTCATTATGGAACATTCTGCAGAGTTCAGACTCACCGAGGCTTTACGCAGTCGGTCTGATTTACCGAAGAAGTATGTGTCCTCGAAAGACGACGTGCTGCCTCTGAGTTTGTCCGACAGGTTTCTGTAAAGACGCTTGGCTGCGTTTGGAGACGTGGGACAGCGCCCCCTGGGGGTGAGCTGGAGAGACTGCATCTGCTGCATGGACCCAGCTGAGCGCCTGAGAACACAGAGAGAGAACAAGCATTTAGACCAGACAGAACAAGCTTTAGACCAGAAAACACAGAGAGAACAAGGAAGTCTGTAAAAACAACACATTTACAGCTTCCCTTTTCCTCCTGTGAATGTCTCAAACTCACACAACCTCCAGGGCCGGACCCAGAGCCCCTGAAGGCTCCAGGTCCGGCCCTGGAGGAGGAACAGGTAAAACAGGTTTGATTATCAAAGTAAACTCTGTGAACATGACTTTATGAGTTCAGTAAACCAGACCTGGACAAATACTGACCCAGGGGTCAAACAGCCTGTGACCTGTTTCAATCAGAACCTGGAATGTTTTTGAGAAACTCAAATGAAGTTTAAGAGACAAAAACAACAACAATAGGAATGGAAAACTTCAAAAATCGTAGTATGCAGTGATCGAATCAAAGGCCAGAATTGATCCGTTTTGTTCATGCCGCCTTGACCGACACTTGGTTGTGGTAAAACAAAGGAAGGCTACAGAAGCGAGCGAACCCTGCGCACAGACCGAGACCCGCCACCCACTAGCCCGCGCAGAGGCGCCATGAGCCAGGGGGCAGTCACTTTAAAGTCTGGCAACATCGAGCGGTGCATGTTGTCACTTCTTCCCGACCAACAGCACCTTGCAACGCATCGACGGCGGACCATGAGCAGCGATCCGGCCCACAGACCTCCGCCCGGGACCATGAGCAGCGAGTCCCGGCCCACAGTACCTCGCCCCATGGGACCCATGAGCGCGACCGGCCCACATACCTCCGCCCGGGCCATGAGCGCGGCCCGCCCACAGCCCTCCGCCGGTCATGACACACTCCCGCCCCCTCCCTCCGCACGAGTCCCGCACAGTACCTCCCGCCCGGGACCATGAGCAGCGAGTCCCGGCCCACAGTACCTCCGCCCGGGTCCCATGAGCAGCGAGTCCCGGCCCCAAAGCACCTCCGCCGGGTCCATGAGCAGCGAGTCCCGGCCTAAAACACCTCCGCCCGGGTCCATGAGCAGAGAGTCCCGGCCCAAGCACCTCCGCCGGGACCATGAGCAGCGAGTCCCGGCCCACAGTACCTCCGCCCGGGACCATGAGCAGCGAGTCCGGCCCACAGTACCTCGCCCGGGTCCATGAGCAGCGAGTCCCGGCCCAAGCACCTCCGCCCGGGACCATGAGCAGCGAGTCCCGGCCCACAGTACCTCCGCCCGGTCCATGAGCAGCGAGTCCCGGCCCAAAGCACCTCCGCCCGGGGTCCATGAGCAGCGAGTCCCGGCCTAAAGCACCTCCGCCGGGTCCATGAGCAGAGAGTCCCGGCCCAAAGCACCTCCGCCCGGGTCCATGAGCAGCGAGTCCCGGCCTAAAGCACCTCCGCCCGGGACCATGAGCAGCGAGTCCCGGCCCAAAGCACCTCCGCCCGGGTCCAATGAGCAGCGAGTCCGGCCCACAGTACCTCCGCCCGGACCATGAGCAGCGAGTCCCGGCCTAAAGCACCTCCGCCCGGGTCCATGAGCAGCGAGTCCCGGCCCGCACGCACAGCCCGCCCACCTCTACAACCCTCCCCGTGAAAACCTCGTTCAGAAGCAGCACTTACCTGCCTGTTACCGCCGTGCGTCTACAACAGACGACAAATAAAAACGTAAAAAAACAACAACAAAAAAACAAAAGTGAAAGTGTGGCGGAAACCCTGAATAATAATAATGCATTGTTTTATACAGAGCTTTTCATGACACCCAAAGACGCTTCACATTCTGCATTATTCATTCATCCCACACTGGGCAGTGGTAAACTACTATTGTAGCCACAGCTGTCCTGGGGCAGACTGACAGAAGCGAGGCTGCCATTTTGTGCCATCGGCCCCTCCGACCACCACCAACCATCAACTCACACCAGAACCAGACTCATGTGGGTGAAGTGTCTTGCCTAAGGACACAACAACAGTTTCTCCTCTTGTTTGCCTCACTGTGTCTCCCATCGAGTACTGCCCAGGCCCAACCACAGCTGGTTCATTTCAAAACATTTCTTTTTATCTGTGCATATGACTGAAATGCTTTGTCTGCACTCTTTAATTCTTACTTCTTTTATTTTAAAGTACATTTTATGCTGATTATTTATATTTTTAAAATAATTTGTATTGTAATTTTGATGCATTTTCCTGCCTTGTAAAGCACTTTCAAATGCTTTGTGTATGAATTGTGCTATACAAATACATTTGCCTTGCCTTAGCTTCTGAGATCTGACGGGATCAGGCTTTGGCAGCTGGTATGGCCACACTTTTGCATCTTTTGAATCGGAGTGGTTGGCTGCTCTCTTGCTGTCTCTCTGGAGGCTCTGAGCTCTTTTTGAAACTTTTTTGGTTTTTAGCTCAGTTTTTGGCAAGACAACTGTGGACTTCAACCAACTAAGACATGTGGCCTCTGATGTTCTACAAACAGGAGTAAAGTACTGTCAGATTTGTGAAAAGAAGACATCTGTTTTTCTCGTTACCACGGATACCATGCTAAAGCTAATGCTACCTACGCTAGCTTTGGACTTCTAAAATGGCAGACTTTCACACCTGAAGCAGCAGAGGACGTTGCAGTGAAAATAGTTTGATTCTTGGGATTTAATTCACCCTGTGATGTTCAACAGACACAAGTTAGGATTCTGTGAATGGAGTTGTTTGTTTGTCTTGTAACCATGGAGATGGTACATGAAGCTATGAAAGCTAACTTTGCTACCTTTGGACTTCTGGAGAAGAGGAGGGCTCCCGCACACTGTCTCGCTCTGACAGAATTTATTACGACGTTTCGGTCCTTCGACCTTCTTCAGGTGTGCAGAGTTTACTCTAAAGCAACAACCTTTGGACTTCTGAAATGCTATAGAACTTTTACATCTGCTGCAGCCGAAGCTTTTGCAGAGGAAGATTTTGTGGGGATGGTCTTATCACTGACTGAAACAACAGAAGTTCACCTGCTCCACCTGGACCTGACTGTGATGTATCTACAGAATCTACTTGCTCCACCTGCACCAGACTGTCATCTGTCTCTCACTCCAGTCTCCACCTCCAACTGCACCTGCTCCTCCAGCTAAGGCCCTGACGAAGCCAAGCACAACATCATGGAGATTGTCCCCGAGCGCCGTTCAGCGGCAGCTCACTGCTCCTGACAGACGCCCCAGAGGCTCTGCAAGATGGGTCACATGCAGAGAATGAATTTCCCTCTCGAGGGATCAATAAAGTATTATCTTATCGTATCTTATCTTATCTTAATGTGCTTTTTTATATTGAATTAACAACTAATGGGTAGACAGACCTCTAAATATGACTGTTTACTGTTTGAATGTTGATTAAAAATACTGCTAGTAATTAAGTTCTGACACTTTGTTTTAAATGTCATGTTTATGGTTTATTTTGTGTCTTGAGGTAAAAAAAGTTTAATACAGATAAACTAACAAAATGTGTTATGAGAATAAAGTCAAAGCCATGAATAGCTGTTTTTCAATATTAAACTAGAAGCTTTTGGATCATGAACATTGCTTTAAATAGAAAAAATCTATTGTGTGTTTTAATGTAAGCATCTGACTCGTCCAAGTCAAAGTCCTGATCATATTTAGTTTGTTTTTCTTCTCATAAAATCACCATAATTAACTTTTCATTTCAAGATTAAGCTAATACTTTCATGAACATAAAGTCAAAGCTTAAGAAAGTTGCTGTTTCATAGATTAAGTTTGTAATTTTATGAGAAAAATTTAGGATTTTGTTGAACATTATTGAGTCTAAATACTCAGCTCAGTCCTGCACTAAACCGTTTGTCTTTTGTCTCTTAAACATAACACATGTAGAGGTTTTTCCACCGCTGTTACCTAGCAACCCCAGTCCTCCTCCAGAGCGTGTGTGTGTGTGTTTGTATAAAAGACCGACTGTTTGTCCACAAAGCTTCACAACGAGCCAATCAGCTTCAGCGCCGGCCTCCTGCTGAGACAACCGGCCAATCACGGACGAGCTCTGTCATTATGAGTGTTTGTACTACTCTGGACGGACAGCAGGGGCGAGAGGAGTGTTTGTACTACACTGGACGGACAGCAGGAGGCGTGAGGAGTGTTTGTATTACACTGGACGGACAGCAGGAGGCGTGAGGAGTGTTTGTATTACACTGGACGAACAGCAGGGGGCGAGAGGAGTGTTTGTACTACTCTGGACGGCCAGCAGGGGGCGTGAGGAGTGTTTGTACTAGACTGGACGGACAGCAGGGGCGTGAGGAGTGTTTGTACTACACTGGAGGAACAGCAGGGGGCGTGAGAAGTGTTTGTACTACTCTGGACGGACAGCAGGGGGCGTGAGGAGTGTTTGTACTACTCTGGACGGACAGCAGGAGGCGTGAGGAGTGTTTGTATTACACTGGACGAACAGCAGGGGCGAGAGGAGTGTTTGTACTACTCTGGACGGCCAGCAGGGGGCGTGAGGAGTGTTTGTACTAGACTGGACGGACAGCAGGGGGCGTGAGGAGTGTTTGTACTACACTGGAGGAACAGCAGGGGGCGTGAGAAGTGTTTGTACTACACTGGAGGAACAGCAGGGGGCGTGAGAAGTGTTTGTACTACACTGGACGAACAGCAGGGGGCGTGAGGAGTGTTTGTACTACTCTGGACGAACAGCAGGGGGCGGGCGGAGTGTTTGTACTACACTGGACGAACAGCAGGGGGCGGGCGGAGTGCAACAGACACGCTCAGACGCCGGGCTCTGATTGGTCCTGACCTACTTTAGATAAAATGTCCTTTGTGCAGGTTTAATTATAATAATCCACAGCTTTGTAATTAACTCCTCAGAGGCAGAACAAGAAGAAAGGTGTTTGTTTGTGAGGAAAGTGAAGCTTGGGTTGTAAATTAAATCTGTGACATAATGTTGGCTGCAGAAAAAGGGATTCTGTCCAAACGAGAACGAGATTAAAGGTTTATACATATCATAAGAAGTGAGAAATTTCTTAAGAACGAGTCGGTTTATTCTCTCTTTCATTGAGGAAAAACAAATAGAAACCTGGACACTAGGGATGGGACGATTCACCCAAGTCACGATTTGATTCGATTTTCGATTTTTCCGTCACGATTTTCGATTTTCTTCGATTTTGTTAATAGATATCTAAAGCTATCTATGTTATTTATTTTTACATTTATTTTTGTACATTTATTAGTTTGTGAACTGGCAACTCTAACATTTCTTGCTTCATTTTGAGAATGTGGGCTTCATTTGTGCTTTTATGTAAAAAGCAATGACTTTTCTTATTTTTCCTATTAGTTTGTAAATGTGTCTGATGGACACTGCATGTTTGGCAGACACATTGCAAAGTGCACAGTGCAAAACACCCAAGATTTGGCCCTAACCCTTATATTAACAGCATTAACCATGTTACTTTCTTACATTGTTACATTACATTGATACATACATTCACAGTTATTTTTCCTAATTAACTTCCATTCATGTTTTACTTCTGTCAGTGCTTCTGAGAGGTTTGGACTTGTATGGGACTCATACATGCATGTCTGCATCACTTTAGCCTACTCTTTGTCGATGTAGTGGACCGTCATCGTAATAAAACTCTTCGTAGCTCTGGAAGTCCACCCATCAGCTGTCAGCGCAACATATTCACGTGCAGCCTGGTCTTGCTCACACATATACACATATACTTGCTCATACATCGTGGGTATTACGGTGTTACTGAAGTGTTTTGGGCTCTGAGTTTATAGCAAGGCTCGGCGGTGTTAAACGTGCTTAAAGCCTCCGCGTTCAACAGCGCGAACAGGACGTAAGGGCTGCGTGTCATTAGGGATAAACTTCCCAATAGACAGTTTTCTTACCGCTAGCATCATCCTTGGCACTAAATCCAACGTGTTCCCAAACACCGGAGCGATATGACGTTAAGGTTGAATCTGAGCGGCGCCAGCGTCTAACTCCACTTCTTTTCCCCACACACAACACTCTTCTGCACACGCGCTCACTCGTTCCCCTTGTCATCAAAACGCCGCTGCCGCTACATTTTAGCGCATGCGCAAAATCTTTTGAACTATGCAACGATCGTATCGAAGGGCCAGGATCGAACGATTCGACTCTTTTTGCAGAATCGTTCCATCCCTACTGGACACATTTCAGATTAAAATGACTTTTGGATGAAACGTCTTGATCTTGACAAACACTCCAGACGACAAGTTTGAAACCTTTCTACTAATAAAAAAACTATGTTATTGAGCAGAACTGTGCTCTTTGGTTGCCAGACACTGTGCTGTGATTGGATGGTTTTCAAACGTGGGCGTGGCTAATAAACATGTGAAATAGAGGTTTTGCACTACGTCTTCTAGTCTCAGACTGACACAGGTCGTTACATCCGGTGGTTTAGTTGTCATAGTAACACAGTAGTTAACTCTAAATGTGATGGACGTCAGACGAGGGATTTCGGGCGAGACCTGAAGCAAAAAGAAAACTACTTTCTCTTTTGTCATCTGTTGTAGACGAAGCAGCTGTAACAGCAGGAAAAGTGCAGCTTCTGAACCAGGTTTTCATAATGAAAAGTAGTAAAAGTGTGAGCGAACAGAAGCTCCGCAAACACACTGAGACTCACTGTGCTCATGATCCAGGCAGAGGCTCTGTGGGTCGAGGAGAAGTGAACACACGCTCCGCTCAGAGTTACAACTTTCAGAGACAAAAGCGTTGAACCCCAGCCCACAGCGCCTCTGCTCGGGCTCATGAGTACAGAAAGTCTCGACATGTGCCCAGAGCTTCTGTTCGTGTAGTTCCAAGTCCAAAATTTGACAGTTTTTTTTTTTTCATTTTGTCTTTAAACAAGTCCAACATGTCAACATTTATTAACATTTTAGAAACGAGCTATTTTAACTGGTCTTAAAATTCTTTTTTTTTTGTCATGTTTCTTTTAAAAAACGGGCTATTTCATGTATTATTTTCTTAATTTATAGTGATCTTTAGAAAGAACACAGATACAGACATACGATTCATAGCGAAGTCAATCCAAAACAAACATAAAAAGCTCTTCTCATAAACCTCCCGAGGGCTAGATGAAAACAGACGGAGGGCTGCATCTGGCCCCCGGGCCGCAGTTTGCTGAGGTCTGCTATAGTCTGTAACTTTTGTCAGGTCAATCAGACTAGTTTATGGTTTGTGTTTCCATCTGAAAGAATCTAAACATAAATGAGGAAAATATCCACCGTATTTTGCTGTGGTAATTTCATTGGTTTCTCCTTGTAACTGACTCAATATGTGTCCTAATGATGTCAAATAAAGACCGGCTAAGAGCTTATGAGTAGGGATGCACCGATACCGATACCAGTATCGGGTATCGGGTCGATACCAGTGCCTAGTACTCGTACTCGTACAATAGGTCCCGATACCAGGCACCGATACCACTTGGTTGCATGTGGAGTCTTGTTTGACTTCCAGCCTCTCAGCTGCAGCAGTGACTCTGCATGAACAGTTCATATTATCTCACATGAGCCTAAAGTCAACTCTCAAACAGACTAAATCACCTAATATCAGATGTGACACATGAAGAAAGAAAACATTTTTATCTTCTAAATGTTGTCAGTTGTAGATATCACCCCAGTGTGCCGTAGGCTAACTGTTTATGATATGTAGCAGCTAATGTGACAGTGTAGCTCGTGCTTCTATGCTTGTGCACGCATTATGACTTATTGCAATTGATAAACAAATGTAGCGACTGAACAGTGCATAATGTAAGCTTTCAAAAGAGGTATAGCATGTCCATATTGGCCAAAGTGTGGCCGTGGTGACAGAAGGTAAAACTCACTGTTGTGCTAAAGCGGCTAATGCTAAGCGCTGCGGAGGAGCGCAGATGTGAGAAAGGAGACGCAGCAGAAGTCTCACTGTGCTTCTAAATAAATAGGGAATATTGTATTCTAATGTATTTTGGAGAGATTTACAACTGTCTAACAAATAATAATCTTAGTGTGTAACTAGTGGTTACAAGGTATGCTTTTATAAAATCTTATCCAGAGCTTTTATGGCTTTCTGCTTAAAGGACAAGCATTTACAATGTGGTGATTTCTGTTAATAACTAGAGCCATTTCTTTTCTTTATTACAGCAAAAAATGACTTAAAGCAAAATAATTTTAGCTGCTCTCCATCTGTTTAAAGTATTGAAATGGAGAATGTTGTGATGTTACCTCAATATAACCAATAATGAGAGTTACAACAGCTTCAGGAGCTCTCAAGAAAAATAATGCCTGGTATGGTATCGGCACTCGGTATCGACGAGTACAGGAAAACAAAGTATCGGTATCGAATCGGAATCAGAAAAAGTGGTATCGGTGCATCCCTACTTATGAGTCATAGAACAGGTTTCTGTTTTCTTTGATTTTGCGCTGTGTGTTAAGAATCATCAGGCACCTGCTTCTAGACCAGACTTCTGTCACTCATGAGTTCAGCACAGATCGACTCGTTGTCCCCAAAGCAGGTGGAGTACATGCTCTGCGGCGGCACTGACAAGAGAACTTGTCAGGACAGCCCAAAATCCCTCGTCTGATGTTCATCACAAATCCTGGAGCCGCGATCCCAGTATCAGAGTCTTTATCAGTCTCTGTACATGTTTACAGCGTCGTCTCTGCTGCTTCTCACTAAACATCGTCTGTTTCTCTTACAGGATGATACGATACTTGTTCTGCTCGGCTCTAACGTGTGTCTCTTTTACGTCGAGTGTTTTGTTTTTCATTTGTAGAAAGTAGAAAAGCTCAAAGTGTCTGCAGAGGCTCAGATCCAAACTCACATTACATTTATTGGATTTTCTGCTCAAATGTTTGTCGTAATTATCGCTGCTTTTCACACCGAGCCTCAGAGAGCGATTTACACGAGCGAAGGAGGAAAAGCAGCACAAACCCAAATGAGTTTGGACCAAATCACAGTTTTAATGGAAACACACAGAGGAGACATGATTCATTCCCTTCACAAACTAAATAACTTAAGGTTTTCTACATAAAAACTGAAACAGAAATCTAACATTGAAATGCAAATCTAATCACAGTCGTAACACTGGTCAGAAGCAGATGTTTTTACCCAAATGATGCAGGTTCTTGGACAGTCAGAGCTGAGAATGTAACCCCATCCACACATACAGCCTTACACGGGACGTCAAGATTATCAGGTTAATCACAATATAATCATAAGAACAAAAAAATAATAATCGTGCCAAAATGAGAAGCATTATTAAGTATTTTTTATTCTATAGAAGCTAATTATGAGCAAAATATTAGCTCCAGTTTAGGACAGTTTATGAAAATATATATTTGATATTTGCTGCACATATTTCATTATACCAGTGTTGGATCGTCAGGGCCTGCAAAGCCTTCTCTGTGGCCTAAAATTATCTAAATAACAAACTGATATAACTCATATTTAGTGCATGCATGCTTAATAATAATTCAATAATTATTAATCAGCTTCTTCGCAGCATTTCCATCGTTTCGCAGCTTTCAGGCGTGTGTTTCATAATATATAGTTTTAACCAATCATATTTCAGCCTCAGTTGTTGTCAGGGTCAGTGAAATCTGCCCGAGGCCTTCACAGTCAGTTTGGAAGGCTCCGTCTCTTAACATAAGTGTGTATCAAGCTGTTGCTTCAACCAATCAGATTTTACGTTGACGACGCCAAGGCAACGTCAGGAGAACTACGGCGTTTGATTGGCTGTCTGTGCTTATTGTTGTTTTGAGCAGTTTTGTCTCAGTGGCTGAAGGGAGAGAAGAGATCCATTTGGTTGTACATTTATTGGTAAAGCCTTTTTCAAGACGGACTTTTCAAGAAAAGCTGGACATTGTTAGAAAGACCGGGCAACTCCAAACCTAGCATCTCTCCGAGCGCCTGTCACAAGCGGGAAAGGGATTTGTTCTGCGCGACACTTACAAGGTGCTTTCCAAAACTTTAGTTGAACTCAGAGTTCGCCAAAAGTTTTTTTCGAGTTTTCAAACGACTTCATGAGCCTCATTTGAGAAGCAGCTTTGTTGGTAAACGCGCTGAAAACTTTTCTACCCCAACTCCACACCGTGTCCACAGACAGAAGACTGAGCCGTGTGGACTTTTTGTTCTCATTAAGTTTGTCTAATGCTGCGTTCACACCGGACAGCTTATTTGCGTCTAAATTCGCCTAAACGCGCGTGAAAATTTGCCGGTTATTTCTGCTGTTGACGCCTCAATAAGCTTCTAAGCTGCTCTGATGCGTCAAGGCTTTGGTGGACAAAAAGACACTTTCAACGTCCCAAAGCACTTCCAGCTCCCGCTTGTTTACAGGCTTTGTTTTGCTCGTAGACAGATCACTGAGAGAGAGAAGGAGAGAGAGAGGCTTGTTGCATTTATAAAACGGAATTTACCCGATCACACAACTTTCTCCTCCTCCAGACAGTGTCCTTTTGCTGTCTCCGTCCTCGACTCCTCCCGTTGTACAGCAGGTTTAAACACGGCACCGGGCATTTTTAATACATCCATGTGAGGCGTTGTCAGTCCAGATCATGTCCCGTGTTTGTCGTGTCTCCATATTTTCAAAACAACGAAGCCAAGTCTTTGGAAAAAGCACCAAACAAGCCACCTTTCGTTAAAAAAGTTATTAAAAGACTTCAGTAAACAGTCGTCCTTTCCCCTTGGTGTGACAGGAAACAACATGTCACGTGTCACAGTGTGTAGCCTCTGATTGGCTGACGCCGGCTTCCGACGCGTCTGAAGATGGATTTTCCCAACTTCTGCGGCCGCCGCAGCTTCGGGCGAATTTGCGGCCGCCGCAGCTTTCAGCTTCTAATCCGCAAGACGCCGCGTTTTCAGAAGCCAAAACGCGCGTCAACTGACGCCCCAGACGTCAATACGCAGGAAAATTCGCTTAAACGCTCAAGACGCGGGTTTACATTGACTTAACATTGAAAATGGACGCAAATACGCCAAGACACTGTCCGGTCTGAACGCAGCATAAGAGCTAAAAGCTGCTACCCCTGGTGCTAACACTGCTGATGTGCTGCTGCTGTATTCCTCCTGCTTTAACCTGCCACTGTCACACAAGCACAAGGCACAAATAAAAACTCTCTATAAGCTGATGTCAAGCACAAACGACATGTTTTATCCACTCTAGAGCCAGTTAGTTCTGTAGATAATCACACATTTTACTCAGACACTTTTAATTAGGTAGGCTATAAAGTTGTCACAGAAATGTCAAACTAAAAAAGTGTAGCAGCCTAACTAGTAATTTAGAAGAGTTGTATAATATATGGAGACAACATTAAGTGGAATTACACAAATTACAATAGCCTACATACTTTAATAGGTCTATATACTGTATATTTTTAATCATTATTTTAACCTATCATGGGGACGGAAGAAATATTCTTCAGGACGGTTCAGTTTGGGGTTCAGGACAGTTAGTCTGGAGCCCTGCTATCAAGTATGATTATATAAAAAACAGATGATTTTTTAGTTCTTATAATGCTCCAGAGAGGTTTTGTTCTCACATTTTCAGTTCAGAACACATTTAGTGAAGGTCAAAAATATTTGTATTTTGCCATAACATTTCTACAGAATAACTGCATAACCTTTCTGGATTTCTACTTGTGACTAGACTTTTCCAAACCTGACTTTAAACCAGGTTCATTTGAGCTGCAAACATCTGTATTAAACATTATTGATCTGCAGAATTGTCTTTATGTTATCGATGGAGACGATTCAAAGACCTGAAACGTGACATTGTTGATCTCTCACTCCAGGGTCGTGTGCTGCGTTTCCACGGCGACGTAGCGAGCCCCCGGAGCCGCGTCCTGATTGGTCGTCTGGAGTCGTGACAGACCTCGGACGTGACTCTGTGAACCTCGGAGCCGTCGGCCAATCAGACGCCTCGGTTTCTCAAAAGGGACGTCGTCGTTAGAGGCTCCAGCTTTAGTTGAGAGTCTGTGAGCTGTGTGGGTCTGAAAACAGCTGTGTTCATGTTTGTAGCTCGAAATAATCTGGTTTAGAGTCAGTCCTCCATCTGGACGTCATCACACTCTAGAGCAGGGCTGTTTTATCCCATTGTTCATATTGTTTTACAGTCTGGAGTAATGAAATGTGCAGTGTGTTTCTATTGACCCCATTTTGTCCCGCCTACTTTTCTAGGACGTGCACTTCCTGTTCAGCTGCATTTAGCTTGTAGATTCAGTCGATGGGTTTATTTTAACTGTCATTATATTTAATTAAAATTGCCCAACAAGACAAAAGACAAAATAGGGTCAATAAACAAGTCCTAAAAGTGACGGACCAAAAGCCCATGAAGTCGCACTGCTGCAACAAATACAATTCTTAAAGTTTGGATAATTTTATAAAGTACTCGTTTCTAAAACAGTTTTTTAAATGACTCAATGGCTCAGCTCCAGTTGTTGTCGGGAATCTGAAGCTGTTGGAGTCAAAACCAGAGGCTCGACCAGCGGAGACTCCAGACTAGGGATGGGACCATATTAAAATTTGCACTCATGATTATTGTGACCAAAATAATCACGATTAACGATATTATCACGATAATTTACTAAACGTAAAAGTGCACAGATTCAAAATCACTGAAATGTTTATTAGCGCACAATATGTATGTGTTTGAATGATTACTTATTGTATTTTAGTCTAAATACAACCAATAATGATTCAAAGTGAACTAATGTTTACAGTGTTGAGCAAAAATCTACTAACTTTGTCTCAGAGTCATTATTTAACTTTTAACACATGAACCTTTTCTTTGTTTAACCATAAAACAGCTTTTACTGGGTTCACAGCGTCAGATTTTAGATTCTCTTATGAAGCCACAGAGGCACATCTGCTGATATAATCTATATATCGTCACGTACGATTATCATGATTATAAAAAAACGCCACGATTATTTAATTGCGACCCTTAATTATCGCGATAATATTGTATATCGTCCCATCCCTACTGCAGACTGGACACATGTTAGACCTCATTTGGTCAGAGTAGTGTTGTCACGATACTAAAATTTCAAACTCGATTCAATACTAGAAAAAAAAACTCGATACCGATTTCGATACCACGGTGCCAACATTTAAAAAATGTGTTATTATGATAGATTTTGTACATTTTATTTATAATTTTGATAAAATAATATAATTCTAATGGAGTATTAGGGCGCACTCACACTAGGGCTTTGTAATCGTGCCGCGCTCAATCCCGATTGCAGAAAATTCTCTGGCCCGCGCTGGCCCGCACTCACACTAGCATAAACGATCTGAGCCGTCGGCCGGCGGTGACGTCATCCTCTAGCGCCGTTTGTTTACATGTAGCGGTGAAGAGTGGATCAAGCGCTGAAGTGCTACTGCTGTAGCGTCAAAAATAAGATCAGCGGGCCGTTATATCTTTAATATAATGAGGCAGACCCGAGTTTACCCGCGATGAGCGCTCCTCCGTCAGGCTTTGGATTAAAAACCACGCGGAGCAGCAAAAACAACAGGAGACGAGAGACTTCACAACTTTTCGCCCTGGGCCATGATGCTAACTCAAGGTAAGCGCATTTCCACGGAGTTTGGTGCAGAGTTTCTGTGTTATTGTGACAAATATCAGCGGTCACAGTGGGCTTGTGTGCTAAAGTCGTGCGTGTTCATGAGTAACCGTGCCGAGCTCTGGCCCACCTCCTCCAACAGTGACAGAGACGGAACCGTGCCGAGTCTCAGCGCGGTTCGTTTGCACTCACACTGGACAAAAGAACCGCGCTGTAGGGGCCATCCAGGCCTGGGCACGGTTCGGTTGTGCCAGTGTGAGTGCACCCTTAGTTTATGATTAACTTGATTCATGAACCTTCAGATTAAGACTGGGCTGTTCTATTATCAAACACATATAAACTGTTTATACAGTTTATATAGACTATATATGCAGTATTTGAGCTTTCATCATTAATTTCTAATGGTTCAGAGGGAAGGGGCGGGGCTTAGCTGTGCAGTGAAAGAGCAGGACAGAGCTGCCTTTTTTTCCTCCGTTTGAAGAGTCTGCCTCGACTTGTGATAAACTAAATTAAATTATAATGACTAAAAGTACAATTAGTGACAGTTTGGAGGTAAAGACATGACGTTTGTTTATTACCGCGGGTGTTTCAGGTCACTGGTGACTTCAAACTAAACACGAATATGTTTTTGAGGACTTAACCAGAGGTTTGTCCGCGATCATAAAGGCTGGAAACATAATTCTTGGACTGACAGAGAGCTCACACTTTGCTGTGTAAATGTGGAAAAGAGTCTACTTGATTTTTATTGTAAATTTTACTGCACTATATACTCGATTTTCACTTTTTTCATATCTCCAAAACAGCATTCACGATATTATCTAAAAATCCATATATTGCCCAGCTCTACTTTTGACAGATCAAAGATTTAAGTTGGCAACTATTTCCAGAGTAATGACCCAGAACAAAATCTACAAACAAAAAACATGTATTTGTAATGTTAGGAGAGTGAATAGAGGGCTGGATCACGTTTCTGGAGGCCGGTTTTGGCTCTCGGGCCTTAAGTTAAGGTCTGCTCTAGAACGTGGTGAACACAGCTTCATGTAGCCGACGGGACACGTGAACGTTTGGACTGTGACTGTGACTCATGAGTGAGTGAGTAATCCTTTTATTCTCGCCCACGTTTGTGTTTGAAATGTAGAGTCTGGGTCAAGCACGAAGGGTCAGAGGGCAAAGGTCAACGACAGAGTGGCAAAATAAAACAACTCAGCAGTGAAAACATGTCTCTGCATCAGACTGTCCTAAAGTCTCTGCTCTCGACACAATACTACATTTACATAAACTGAAATGTCAAGGGAAGACTTAAACACAACAAAAGTCTGAGTCAGTCCTGAAGTCTGCTGCTCTGCACTCGTCACATTACAAAGACAATCACCCGAAGGAAGGACAACATCTCAGCCTGTTCAGTTTGAAGTAGAAATGTCACATAATTAGGGTGACCAGACTTCATAAACCTGTCTCCCTCCAGATGATTCTGTGTTGAACTATGATTTGAGTTCTTCCACAGTCTCCAGCTGAAAGTGTTCGTGAAAAGGTGGGGCGTTTAGTGAAATACTTGGAGCTGATTGGGTGAGCGGCCGACCTTATTTGTGCTTAACCAATCACAGTAACAACTCATAATGGTGTATCTAATGTCCGTGTGGGATAGAACAAGTGTCACACACACTGCTCTTCTTCAAAAAGAAATGACTCCGATTGCAGATCAAGACCTGCAATCGCTGCATTCGGAGGAAAGCACTCCCAGAACGAGCTGCACCCCTGGAGAACACCAAGAACACTCGGCCACTTTGTAACACTCCGCTCCTCAGAGCCCTAGTTACCTTTTCACGTTATAGGACAAAAGTGAAGCTCTAAGCTTTGGGTCTGTGGTAGCTGCCAAGTAATTATAGGATAAGTGTAAATAAAGTCACCACTCAAACGGATGCAGTTCAGTTTAGTCATTTAGTGATTGATGTTGCCACAACATAAACACGGCCAGCCCTTTTGTCCCGTTTAATTCCCCCACTGTCTGTCAAACCTGGTGCTGATCAAGTCCTCTGCTTCCCGTGTTCTCTGGAGTGTCCCTTCGTCCCATAAATCCACAACGGTAAAGTTTATAATCCACAGTATATTCCAGCGGAAAGTCTTTTATTCCAAATACGCACACCGACCACACGTCGTCTTGCTTTTCCGACAGGGTAAAAGTTTAGATAGTTCATACAAGGCAGCAAGGGTCGCTAACCGGTCTTCTCCCGGCGTTCCATGCAGTCCTTTTTTTAGTTCATTTTAACAGCGAGGGTGAAAACCTGCTCGAGTCTCTCGCGTCACCTCGAGTGGTTCAAACACCAACAGTCTCCTCCACCACGCACCTGTAGATCATAAGTGTTTGTGTCTGCGTGCACTCGGACACGCCTCTCATTCATTAAAGTGATACAGGGCACTGAATACAACAATAATAACAACAAAAGTAGACTACATTTACATGCTGTTATACTTTTTCTGTGGCTATGTTTCAACTTGAACTGTTGTGCATGGACTATCTGACGCTCGAGCCCGATCGAAGCAACACCAAAGACATCCTGGTCCTCACAGATCAAGGACGCCGTGGCCATTCCAACTGCCAACCAAAAGACGAAGACGGTCGCTAAATGTCTGTGGGAGAACTTCATCGTGCATTATGGTTTCCCTGAGCGTCTGCACACAGATCAAGGACCTGACTTTGAGTCCCACCTCATTAAAGAACTTTGTGATCCTGCTGGTATTGAGAAAACCTGGACCACTCCATACCATCCTCGTGGGAATCCTGTCGAGCGTTTCAATCGAACTTTCTGCTGAAACTGCATCAAAAGCAGCAGAAACACAAACATCCACGGGAGCAGCCATCTTTGTTTAGCTTTAGCTTGGCATGTGTGATGAGAACGGACGAAAGACTAGGTTAACTGGTTTTCCTGGCTCCATGTAAAACGCCCTGTATGTCTGTGTGAGTGTGTGAGAGTGTCGTGTGTATCAGAGTGTTACCTGTCGAGGTGTGTGCGTATCAGAGTGTTACCTGTCGAGGCTGCCTGAGGAGTGGTGGTGGTGGAGTCCTGAGTAGAACAAAGACGTGAAATCAGCGTTTAAACCATCTCCTAAAGACCAGCGCTTCCACCTCTGAGCCAGACGTCCTACACTGCCCCCTTCAGCCCTGGAGGAGAGAAACACACACAGAACAAGCTCAGAACTCTTGCGTCCTACATTCATTCCCCTGGAGAGTTTTCCGCTGCTTCTGCTGTAGATCTGAGAGTGCTTCGATGATATTATGTATGAAACATGGAAAAGCAGCTGAGTTTTGGTTGTGCTTCAGTCACCAGACAAACATCAGTGTTTGTCTTTAAAGCGATCATGGTCAAGAGAACTACTCCTTCTGAAATTAACTCTCTGTCCTGTTATTTTCGTTGAATGAAGCTCTATGTGCTAACGTGAGCGTAAATGCGGTTCGTGAGACTGCAGCCTCCAGGTCTACAGTTTTATAAAAGTTAGCTCAGCACTTACGCAAGTGTCTGCACCTCAGAGGCGACAGTGTTATGCTGCGTTCAGAACAGTGTATTTGCGTTTTTGCTCTATTTCAGTGTTAAGTCAGTGTAAACCCTTGAGTGTTCAAGCAAATTTGCGGTGTGTATTGGCGTCTGGGACCTTCATGTCTCTGAAAACGCGGCGTCTTGTGAAGAGGAAGCTCAGGAGTTGTGAAAATCCAACTTCAGACGCTTCAGCCAATCAGAGCCTCCTGTGTCATGTGACCTGCTGCTGTTCTCCTCTCACATCCAGAGGAAAGGACCACTGTTTACTCACAAACAAACATCTTAGTTACTATGTAACTGTAGTTCTATGAGTATGTGCGTAGCCCTCTACGGCTTCGCTATGGCTAACACTCGAGGCAGCGCCTCGCACCTGAAGATCAAACAATGTACCGCTCCAATCATGAGGACGTGGTTCCCCCACTGGCCGTATATAAGGCCCTGTCCACTATCGCTCGCCCTTCTTGAACTCTAGCACAGTGGAAGACATGCCTGCTGGGCTGCAGGTAGAGGGCTACGCACATACTCATAGAACTACAGTTACATTAGGTAACTAAGATTTCTATGTCGTATGTGCTACGCCTCTACGGGCTTCGCTATGGCATACTCTACGCGAAGGCCGTAGGATCAATGTACTCCCAGCAGGCATACATGATTGGAGCGCACCCGCAAACCTACTTCGTACCAAGTACAGAGAGGCAGCGGGCGAGGTTGAAAACCGGATGGAGAGAAGGCACATAGTCCTGCCCGGACCTGCCACAACCACCCGCATGAAAAAGAAACAAAGGTGATGAAAGGCCGCCTCTCCCAAGAGCGCCAAGTCACCACAAGAAAAGCATCCAGAAGGAGTGCTAATGCATTGATGAACTGGTCGCCTCTCCCAAGAGCACCAGACACCACCACAAAAGTATCCAAAGGAGTACGAACGAAGGTGAACAGGCCGCCTCTCCCAGAGCGCAAGAACACCCAGGCAAAAGCCTCCAGAAGAAGACGCTGAAACTGGAAGCAATGCGCAGGTCGCCTCTCCAAAAAGCGCCTGAGGCACATCGCCAACAAAGAGGAAAGTCCTTAGGCCGTCACCTCATGACGACTCATCCGGCCCGCGATAAAGGACCAAATGAGTCACTGACCGCACTGTCACATCCAACAGATATGACTGCACAAACGTCGACAAGGAGGACCAGGAGTTTGCCAGACAGATCTCCTCTAGGGGCACCCCTCTAAGAGTAGCTGAAAAGGTGGCCACACACCAGGTAAAACGAACTCTGATGAGTGCAGGAGGGGAACGCCCCTCTGCCTCGTCAGTCATGTGACCCGCCTGGCACACCCAGTGGGGCTAAGCGCTGCGAAGAGAGAGCAGTGCCTCGATCCTTCGCATCAAACCCACAAATAACTGGTCAGAATACCTGAAGCCAGCCGTGCAGTGCAGGAAGCGGCGAAATGCCCTGACGGACATGACAGGTGACACCCTTCACCCTCCGTGACGCATGTGGGGATGACAACGCTGTCCCAAGCGGATGACCCTGGACATCCTAGGCTGGAAAGCCTGGTTCGGCCATAATTCCACCAAGCCTCCATCACCGCTGAAGAACATGCAAGAAGGGTGGATGGAGTGGACGCATAATTCCCTTGCCCTCTTGCAGAGGGATCACCAAAAACGTCTTAAACGATAAGCAGCTGAGCTCAGCGCGATCCAGGGGCTCAAAAGGTGGACCGAGAGGCCCTAAAGACCTGCAGTTCCCAAGGGCGGCCGGTATTCTGGGGAGTGGTTCGGACTGAGCGCACACCGTAAAGAAGCGTACACAGATGTAAGAATGGGCCAGAAACACCAAAACCAATGCGGCGAAAGCTATGAGGCCGCTCAACCTGTACGCTAAAGACAAGAACACAAGAAATACGTTCCGGAAGTCGAAGCAGGCTAGATTCGCTTGCCATGGACCCTTGACAAAAACCCAAGATCTCTACTTAGTTTGAGAAGAAAACTAAAGCTCCTTCACCAACAGCTGGGCTTGCCGTTAGGACCAGCTGCAGTGAGTAACATAGAGTGTCAAGATGGACACTCCATGGACTTGCCTTGACCTCTCTCTCCGCGTCCTCCTGGGTCTTTCCACTCTGGCACATGTGGCAACCAACTGCCATCATTCGACCGACCTGTAGGCCATCCAGCGAGTCTCTTTACCAGGTGACCTGAAAAGACGACAGGGAGTAGCTCCCAGACCAATCAGAAAAAAAACAGCTTGCAGACATCAATCAGAAGCTGAGTGAGATTGTGTCCTGCAGAGAGGAAGCCTAGTCAGCCTGCTCACACCTGTCTGAATGGAACTCGACTGCACTCGTTCTTTGGAGATGGTAGCTCCAGGTAGCCAACACAGTACCTGAGTTCAGGTACGAGCTCTGTCTGAAGGTGACTGTACTCGGCTGCTCAGTTGGGGCTCAGATCTGGCCTTTCATTCTTATAACGTCATCAGCAATAAAGCAATCTCGGTAGCCAGTTTGAGTCGTTCAAAGAGGATACCTCTGCGCTTTCAGAGAGAGCTCTCCTGAGGCTAGCTGCCAGCTGTCGCATACACCTAACGAAGCTAGAGTTCTGGGTGCCTAGGGAAGTAACCTTTGTTTAACGAGGATTGGATGGTCTTGATTTCACTCTGCTACTGTTAAACAATGGTTATTTCTACTCTCGCGAGCCTGAGCAGCTGATTTCAACCTTTGTTCAGAGAGAGACGCTGCTTGGAGCTCGTTCTCCTACAGGCTCCCCTAGCTCCGCCTCGAGTCCTCTAGTCTGAGTATCGTCTGCGACGCACTCGTTCACACATGACCTGAAGGGATTCAGGGACTGAAGATGTTGTCTGTTGGACTGAAGAGGCTCACTGGTTAAGCTGCTTCATAAAGACTCATGGTGGTAACACACCTGTAGTTGCACATCCAATTATATGGCACCTATTGTCTGTTCGTTGGTGTATTGGCTTCAACAAACCAACCAAAAGAGACAAAAACAATTGAGAAAAAAGACAATCCTGTGTCCTTTTTGATTTGGGTGGCGTGCACGGAGTCTTCCCTCTTCGCTATGACATTAGCAAAAAAAAATTTTAGCCTGTATCCTCCTTCGAGCGAGAGGATCGTTTTGAGTTATCACGACAGTGGTAGGGAGGGGAACGCGCCAGTTGATAATTTAGAAAAAGAGAGAAAAAAAAAAAATGAAATGTTATTTATGTAGAAGAAAAGAGAAAAAATCATTCTTTTTTTTCTGGCCTCTACATCGATTCGTCCTCCTCGATAGATTGATCTCGTTCTTCAAGATAATTTATCTCGTTCCCGTCGAGATTTTATATTGCGCCCATACGTAAATATATTACCTATAACTTGTACGACCCCAGAATTAGTAGGCTCAGTTTCCTATATGGTCT
>CM076401.1:411926-648752 GCA_038363315.1 Mugilogobius chulae
GGAAAGGGTTATCTGAATGCTCCTCATCACTGTGCTGCGGAGGTTTGAAGCGATCACTCACTGTGCAATTGACATCAGCCGTCATTTGGCTCAGCTTGATCTGAACAACGATGCGCTGGTACGAAACTCGTGCCTGTGTTTTTCATTTTTCATTTTCAGTTTTAGAAAATACTAACATTATACGCTCATGTGCTTATGTACACTAAAGCAAAGGTTTCATACATATGTTTGCAAAGTAAATATAAAAAAAACTTGACGTGCAAGTAAGCATAGACTGTACAGCTTCCTCCGCTGCAAATCTCAAGTCAGGACCCGGATCGCTCCAAGACAAAACTCACATCATTTAGGGGAGAGTGCAGGTTAAGCTCATTATGCATTTTCCACTTAAATTTTAGATTAAACATAAAGTTATTTAACATTAAAGAGAAAAAAGGTTGAGCACAACATGCACATATCTGCTCAGAATGAAACGCTAAACTTGATTGATTGATAAGTCCAATTTCCTTGAATTTTGGTCTTATTTACAAATTTTTCTATCTCTGTTTGGTGTAAAATGAAGAATTATACTGCTTTAGTGATTAAATGACACAATTACCCAAAAATCATATTTTTTCAATTATTCATTAATGGGGTGTCATTGGCACAACTTAACCCAGGCTCTTTGGCACAAATCACCCCAAGCCCACCATTGGAAAAAATGCATCATCTGTCAGATTTGAGCTAACATCATGCTAACTATATAGATTCAAAATGTAGCTTACCAAAGCACTAACACATGTGTGATATATTACAAACCTGCCTATAACTGTTCAGATGCAACAATCAAAAAACTTTGATCATACAAATTTTACTTTGAAGGGCAAAAACTAGTTTTTTCTACTTAAATGCCCTTATTTCTCATGCAATCAGCCTCCCATTTTTACAGGATGAGTGAAATGGCTAAACCTTCAATAATGTGTGGTCACATGACCAATTTCTTCTATGGTTCTGTAGAAACATGGGGGTGGCACAACTTCCCCGTTGGCACAAATCACCCCACTTTCCCCTACCAAGATCGCTGTTCATATTTGGTGCTGTCAATCAGTGTCTGTTCACACCCACCTGGGCGCTCTTAAAAGACCTGTTTGGGGTTCAGTTGTGAGCGGAGTAAGTCTCTGAACGTGTGTTTAGCCTCACTTTAAGTCAGGGGTCGGCAACCTTTGACGTTCAAAGAGCCATATTGGACCAAAAAACAAAAACTAAATCTGTCTGGAGCCGCAAAAAATTTAAAGCCTTGTATAAGCCTTACAGTTAATGCAACAGATGCTGTAAGTGTTTATATAAGCGTTGTCAACCTGTTATCAAAATAATAAGTCGGATACAAATGTAAAATGAGCTTTCATAATTACCATATTATCGTACTACAACTCGCTCTGCAGTGTAAGTGCACAAGCCAAAACACACATATTAGGAGGAAAAAACGTGTATAGGTCGCACCGGACAACAAGTGGCACTTTTTTGCGGGTAATTATTACATAAATCGACAGCATGAACAGACGCGGGGCGCGTTTATAATCCCGCTCCTGCTCGAGCCTTTTTGACACGGAGGCCAAGGACCGCTGACATGATGCAAAACTACAAGATGCAGATCAAAATATGACTAAACTCTGCATAAATCAGCTTTTATATTATCACTCAATCATGTGTCCATTGGCGTTCGATGAGCGATGTGACTGAAGCGCTTACCTGATACAAAGTTCGATCTCTTTCCGCCAAATCCAGCTGATTTTGCCCAAACTCCACGTGTTATTTTCGTGCCTTCGTGCATAAAATACAGTCCTTCATTCATTCCTCGGTAAAGTTTTTCCCAGCGCTGCTTCTGTTGTTGATCTGCAAGTCCTCGATCGTCTGTGAGCAGGGTTCAACGCTTTATCATCTCCTGGGTTGCAACAAAACTTACGCATTTGCAATGAAAGCAAATGATTCGGTCCAAAAACTGTTGAATCCTGTGTTCTATCGTTCTGTTTCCTTTTGGATCCATGGCCCTGACATACCTGCCGTTTGGCTTGTTTACAACAGCCTCCCGCAGACCCACGGCGCTGAAGAAAAAACACGTGTCGCCCGGCTATGACGTAATTCTTCGTTGACAGAAATGTTGAAATTAAATATTTATTTTGCACATTTTTACAGCATATAGGAAAACTTTAAGAGTGTTTGACATAATTTTCCTCCTACGAAAATTCTTAGATATATATATGTTCACACAATTTTCCATTTTCATGTTTTTTGAACGGCCCCAAGTAGCCACTAGGGGGCGCTAAAGAGCCACATGCGGCTCCGGAGCCGCAGGTTGCCGACCCCTGCTTTAAGTCAACAGATGGGTTGGAGACACTGTGCCACAGTCAATGCAGACCATTCACATACTGTATTTTCTGGTATTGCTGTCAAATTAATTTTTTGTTGTTGTCTGTGCATGTAACTCTACAAGATGTACACCAAAACTCTGTTCCCTTTACACCCATTGTACTGTATCTGGGCAATATTTTTCAAGACGTATTCACAATAGATCATTTAAAATTCTGTAAACGGCTGCAAGGAAAACCATTACGAGAAGATGTCTTAAGCCGGAACCACCTAGTCAAAGGACAGAAATTCTACACTTGATATACAATGTAATTAAAAAAAAATCTAATAAAATAAATGTAAAAACAAAAACAATAAAAAACATTTTCAAAAACATTGCATTTTTAAAATTTTCCTTGTATTGTAAAATAATAATCTCGTGTTTTGTTCCTTCAATTTGAAAGAAAGACGCATCCATTGCAGGAAGAGTTGTTGGGTCTTTTGTTTATTCTATGACAAAGTACAAAAGCAAATCCACCAAATTGAGCTATGTAATTTTTATATTGATTGAAAGTACTCAACCCAGTTCATTCTGCCCTCATACGAATTCTGTGGAATTTTCAACTCTTAGCTCATAGAAATAATAACCTTTTCTCAGAATCCTCTGCCCGTTCTGCTCTAATCCAAGTAATAGTTATGTCAAGTATGCGTGACAGTTTTCCTTTTAAACCGAGCGGAACAAGAAGACTTTATTAGCGGGGACCGGCCGTAGCATGCTATTAGCTTCATCGACATGACGTGAAAAAAAAAGATGTGTGAATCCTCATAGCTACACATTGAAATCGCAGTGAATATGTTAGATTTTCTGAGAAGGAGGTGTGATTTTATAGCGACGTGCATCCATAAAACCACGTGTTATACGACAAGACAGCTACGAAACAGGGAAAAAGAGGTCAGAGGCTAGAATCGAACTCTCAACCTCAAGTGTGGCAATAACTATTTTATCCTTGCTTAGAAAATGTAAGAATATAAATAAACATACATACTTCAATTTGAACATACTTTTATTAAAAATGTCTTCATTTACTTTACATGAACATTTGATAATTCGTTTTGCAAATACCAGTACAAATGTCTCACAACTTAAATGGATTTTGAAACATTCTAACATTAAAAACAACAAACAAAAAACAGCTAATTACTTGTCTGTGTACAATAGAGCATATACAAATAGTATCTTGCACAATTCTTTAGAGCTTGTCATAAGATCTATTTGCACTGGCATTTTACGCATATTTTATTTTGTATTTAAACACACTACACGACTAAGACCACACACTACATGACTGAGACCACACACTACACAACTGTGACCACAAACTACACAACTAAGATCACACACTACACAACTGTGATCACACACTACACGACTGAGACCACACACTACACGACTGAGACCACACACTACACGACTGAGACCACACACTACACGACTAAGACCACACACTACACGACTAAGACCACACACTACACGACTGTGACCACATACTACACAACTGAGACCACACACTACACAAATGAGTCCACACACACTACACAACTGAGTCCACACACACTACACAACTGAGTCCACACACCTACACGATTGAGACCACACACTACACGACTGAGACCACACACTACACGACTGTGACCACACACTACACGACTGTGACCACACACTACACGACTGTGAACGCACACTACACGACTGAAACCACACACTACACGACAGAGACCACACACTACATGACTGAGACCACACTACACAATGAGACCACACACACCAGACCACACACTACACACGACTGAGACCACACACTACACGACTCAGACCACACACTACACGACTGACACCACACACTACACGACTGTGACCACACACTACACGACTGTGACCACACACACAACAGAACTACAAAAGACTGGCAACTGACTGAAAACAAGATTACTCTATTAGCAGTGCAGTTAATAATGCACAAAACAACAATGCAACACAGTTTTTGAAAAAGTTCACATTAGTACTTATTTTTTTTTAGTTTTAATGATTTTATACGCTAGAAATGGCGACAGAGGTGAGGAAGATGGATATTTTTTCCCTGTGGATTTTACGTGGATGCATTACTTTTATGAGATTTTATCAGAAGAAAACTTGTGTTATTTGGAGTGATTAGGACGTCAGCAGCACTTCATTGAGAGAGGAGGGTTACTTTTATTTTGCCAGGCAAAACATTAAAAACTAATTTTTATTTACAATGTTGGTCTGGTGTGCAAAAATACCCAAGGAAAGGGGAGAGGGATTCAAACCAAACACACAAAACAATCATTAGCAAAACAAACAGAAAATAGGATAAATACATCCAAATGACCTTCAGTTAGTAAAACATTTACATGAGTCTTTAAAAATGTCCCTTACTTAACATTTGAAAACAGAAATAAAAATAAATGTGTGGATTTTTGACATGGTCCATTTGATACTGTATGTAGGGACAAAAGACACTCTGTTTCGATTGTTTTTGCACGTGTTTCTTCTGCAAAGACGTAAACAGAAAGTTTAATCTCAGATGCTGTTTTCAGTCTCTTTACAGCTCTTTTCATTGGTCGCTGGGCTCCTTGTTTGCACAGAGGAGTGTCAGAAACGGTGAACAGCACCGGAGTGCAGCAAAAATCGGGCTTATAATTCAAACATGTTCAAAAACCTGCAACTGGAGTCTAGTCTAATCTTTTCTGCTCAAAACTACACGATTGGAGCGTGAGTTAAGTCGCAGACACCCACAAACTACTTGAGTGACACAACTGCGACTAGCTTCAACTAGCTTCGACTAATCTCGACTAGGCGTGACTAGAAGTGCGACTGAAAATGACATGAGAAAATGAGCAAAGAGTCGTTTAGTGTGGGGCCTGCTTAAATTATCTTAAATTGCATTTTGGCGCTTTTTGACGACACGTAGAGAGATCCTGTTTCATTTTCTTCATAAAGTGCAACTTAACTGCTGTAAAACTAAGACTATCACACCAAACTAAGTCAAAATTAGAAAAATTTAATAATCTTTCTTGTAATAATGGGGTTTAAGTTTTTTATTCAAATAACTGTACTGTAAGGCCACATGCGTTATGTAACTGTTGTTTGTACAGTGTGGATGTGAATCATACTCTCGTCCTTGTGGACTCTGGATGTGCTGATATACAGTATGTTTGTGACTTTTGTTCACTGACAATGCCAATAAAACCATTTCTACTTCTATTTTGTCAACATTCCATTTCTGCATAGCTCCTGGTGTGAATTCTAGGTAAAGTTAGTCTACATAACCAAAAGGTATAATGATGGATGAGTGTCTTTATTTGTTTTACAATAGGCAGAA
Organism: Mugilogobius chulae; assembly: GCA_038363315.1. Classification (NCBI taxonomy): domain Eukaryota; kingdom Metazoa; phylum Chordata; class Actinopteri; order Gobiiformes; family Gobiidae; genus Mugilogobius; species Mugilogobius chulae. The sequence goes on from CM076401.1 coordinate 417,650, forward strand.
ATGTACACAAGCATTACTCAGACCAAATATGAGTCACGCTACACAGAACCTAACCTGTTTCTTTGTTTGCAATTACTAAGTGACAAACACCATTGACAATAAACAACTCAAAAGCAAGTCAAAAGATACCAATATGTCCGACTTTAGAGAGCATACCAGCTGCACTTCTTAGACTGTCATTTTCCACAATCACCTGGAGTGTTTGACTTCCGTCCATAACACCAGCACAGCAAAAACAAGGCCTTGTTTGCAGAGATACACGATCGAGTGAGGATAGAGAGAGAGAGAGAGAGAAAGGAGGGGCAGAGCAGAGCCAAAGCAGTGTGACCGTGAATCATCTGACACAAGCCAAAACACTCCAGACTGCTCCGAGCTGAGTCAGAGAAAACACGTTAGCATGTGGTGGACAAAAGAGAGACGCGCCGCTCACGTGACTGTTGCTCCAAGAAAGAGAAATAAACAGTTTATTTATTTACTACAGTAGTTTGAAGTGAGGTGATGATAGCTTGCTGTTTAATGGCTTTTTTTGTTTTAGCCACAATAATTTATTTTCAAAATTTTAACATACATTTTAATAAAATATTATTGCACTATTAAAAAAAGATCAAGTGTGTTCAAATAGGGTTAGCTATTGCCAAGAGCCTTCCAATACAAAACGTATCCTATACAAAGGTCACGATGCAATACGTATCCCGATACAAAGGTCACGATACAATACGTATCCCGATACAAAGGTCACGATACAATACGTATCCCGATACAAAGGTCACGATACAATACGTATCCCGATACAAGGTCACGATACAATACGTATCCCGATACAAAGGTCACGATACAATACGTGTCCCGATACACGTATATCTTTGTACAATGTCCTCTATACGTCTCGCACCATTATATATTTTGGAAAAAATATTGTAAAAATTGATATTGTAAAAAATGGATACTGCCAAATGGATATTTTTAATCATGCAGAAAAATGAAAATGCTTCAACATGTTTTTGTGTATAACCCTCTCTAAAATCAGTGTTAAAAATGTAACTAGGTACAAAAACAAAATGCACAAGCATTGTATTTTCACACTGCTCTTTGTTAGATACAAGTGTCCTATGAAGAAGTCATTTTTTTAATAGTTTCAGCTCAAAGCTGCAGTTTAAGTATCCTGATACACCTCCACGTATCGATGCGCGTATTGCTAATGGGTTTGTCACAATATATCCGATATTGATACATTGAGTACAGTCCTAGTTTCAAAATAGACTAAAAATCCCCAAAAAGTATTGTAAATCCATAGGTTGATTTTCCACCTGTCTCAGCTCACGAGCTGAAAAAGGTTATTTGTTCAGATAACAAATAGATTGTGTGAACATGACTAAAAAATAAAGATGACTAGCTTAAAGGTGCTTCTCTCAATTTTTGCTCTCTGAAAAATTTGGAGTCTGATAAAATGTCTGATATACTTTAATAGCATTGAGAGACTTACTTTCTAATCAAAATAATTGCCAAATGAGCACCTATTGATCCCAGCACAGTTCAGAAAGTCTTCTCTTCCTCAAAAGCATGTCCAAGTGCAAACAAGCTGTATTTGATATATCTCAAACTTTGAGTATTTTAAACAATGTACCTTTAACAAGATATCTGTGATGGGAGAAACTGAGTTTAAGGTATTTTATTAAAAAAAAAAAAAAAAAAAAACGGGTATAGTCCCTTTTAAGATTTTGAATTTCTCCCATTTTGCACTGCTGTTGCTGCTGCTGATGTTATTCTGTTGGCTTCATCCAAATATAACCTTCAACGTGCACTGGGCAGAGTGTGAAGTGACTGGGATCACTGAAATCCAAGGTCTCGAATTGAAATTGCAGGCTTGTCCTCCAGGTGAGTGAAGAAGTTAGAGTATTCGGAGTTTGTTTACGACCGAGGGAAGGATGGATCGTGAGATTGACAGGATGCAGCGTCAGCAGTGATGCAGTTATGAGTCACTGTATCAGGAGAAGAAGCTGAGTCGACTGACAAACCTCTAAGTTTACCAGTTAATCTACATTCTAACTTATGTCACGGAGGAAATGTGACCTGTGAATGAACAACGTGTCTTTTAAATGAACTGTTAAAGGACATTTCAAACTCCGATTGACTAATGAACCTAAAATATGATGCGAATACATTTGGCATCATAAAATAATGGTAATATGCAAAATGGAACTTCAATGTGCGCCTAAAGCCGGCTGCACACTACAAGAGTTTAGGATCTTTTGCAAAAAACAATTATTAGTCTCACAGTCTCAACATGTTGCAGGAAGAACAGAGACTATACTGAGAGAAGAACAGTACGTGTGTCATGTGATCGAGCGCAGAGTGTTTTCTTTCATGTGCGTGGTTAGAAAAGTGAAACACGAGTGCATTAAACCAGGTTTATAAACATCACAGGAGAGCAGAGGGTCATTAGTGGGAAGGAGCTGTTACTCTGATGCACTATGGGCGTGAAATGAAAATGTATAATCAAACTCAGTGTTGACCTTTTTTACTGTCAAACTGTGTATATGGGATCAACATTGATTTATCTACTGTTTCAAGGCCTTTTTTGCATATTTTTGTGCAAACTTGCTCAATTATTTGTGCGAAAACTGTGCTGCCACAATGATCAAACACTGTCAGTGCTTTTTCAGGTCGACGTCACATCGAATTGATGCAACAAACAAGCTGTCCAGATGGGATATACAGTATAAACTTCTTCTGACATCGCTGGTAAGGCAAACTGGAAAGCGGTTGCCCGCTACAAAATGACATCGTCTGTCATTTAGCTCAGCTGGTTAAACGTGCGGTGTGACGGTGCGCAGGGTTAATCCTCGTTTCGGTGTGTCATTTTTTCTCATTTTCAATTTTCAAAAATACTCACGTTTACATCATACGCTTATGTGGTTATGTAGACAAAAGCAAAGGCTTCATACATACAGTATGTCTGCAAAGTTAATAAAAAAAGAATCTTGACGTGCAAGTAAGAAACTAGACCTGTGCACAGCCTCAGAGCTGTGAACTTCTCCACTTCTCCGACTACGCTCCCACATAAAAGTCACATTTCTCACAAGCTTGTTGTCCATATTTCATGCTATCTATCTATCTATCTATCTATCTATCTATGCACAGAGAAACGATAAAAAATCTCTTAAGAAAATCTCTTACTCTGGCCACGCCTCCTGAAATCGTAGAGGGGTACATCGGGCTTAAAAGCAGGCCACTCCTGCAGTGTGCAACTGGCTTTAGGGTTATTTTTATTTTATTTTCCGGATTCATTTCCGGTGGCGTTGTTGGACCTTTCCTAGTTTAAGTTTTAGTCCTATTAATTTGCTAGAACCCCCACTTTAATTTGTTAGGCTCCCTCCTCTCGACCTGCCACATATGTATTCTTCAGAGACTGTGTTGCAAAATTTTGCTGCGTCTTTAAGCTTTTAGTTGTTACTATGTTGACTAGTCGGCATAAAAAACATGCACATAATTGAAACCCTTGAGACAGTCAAAGACGATGCTGCCCTGGTCCATTTTGTTCTGCGTACAACTGCGGAAATATAATCTGCATTTATTGTTGCAATCTTTGTACTGCAGACGGAAGAACGGAAATCAGACAACCCGGAGAGAACACGCACCACCTGCTGCGACCGTTAAAAAAAACTAAATTTTCAATCAACACCTTCATTTTCCTGTTATTTTGTACAGAACAGCTTGCACTAAACGGAGTAACTTTCCTTTTCCCAGTCGTAAAGTCATAAAGCAATTAGACTGTATTGGCAGAAGGCAAACAAAAAGAGCTGGGTTCAAAGTTCACGGCGATGATAGGCAGTGGGCGTGCAGGAATAAACAGGAAAACCTTAGCACATGTTCTGTTGGCTGTATTTTTTCCGGTCACGTCCTTGCACACTTCTATGGAAAAGAACACGCGCGGCTGACATGTAATTTACTTTATAAACATCACATCATTACTGCATTCACAAATAGCATTTTAAAGTATTTATTTTACTGTCAAAACACATAACAGAATGAAGCTGAGAATAGTCTGAATGACATATTTGTAGTTAGTAAACAGCATGTTATTTGCATTTGTTGAAGACAGACAGATTGAGATGCAAAACATGTTTATGATTATAAAGATTGATAGATTAGATTTTATACCATACCTTTAGTTTGGCATCTCATGTTTTAGGAAAACAACAACAACAAACAAAAAAACATACAATTACTTACAATAGCCCATTAGTTTTAGAATTTTCAATTTGCTAATGCTAATGGTGATAAAGTCGAGTATGATGGGGAGTACCCTCACCTGACTTACCTCCACCCAGAGGACTCTAAAGCCCGGATGTTCACCCATATTATGTAGCTATACCACAGTACAGTAAGTGGCGCTATGCACTCAAAACATTATTTGCGACCTGCCAATAACGTTGAAGAAAACGAAGAGGATCCCGATGTTTATTGTCGCCATGTGTTCCATGTATAACAAACACGCGGGAGAGCAGAAGTGAACAAGTTGCCATGGCAATGAGTTTATTACTGTTGCTAAACAGGACTAAACAGTTATATGTATTATTCTAAGCATTGCTCAAACTTTTTCCCGAGCCTTATCCATTACTCTATCTCTTTTCCTAACCTTACTCGTTCTACTAAACTTAATCACTGTCTAGCACGCAGATGTTTCATCATTTGTTCGCCGACTGTTGACTGTGTTTGTGTGAAGGCTCTTTTACATCGATGCGCCCCAAAGAGAACAGATGCTGTGTCGCTCCTCCCTACCAACAGAGACTGGGAGTTGTGTTGGTGTGAAAGACCCTTTAGAGCAGTGGTCACCAACCTTTTAGACTGAACACATCCCCAAAATCTAACTATAGATTTAGATTTTTTTTTTTTTTTTTAGTAACTATGTTAAATGTTTTGATTTTCAGACTAGCCTATAGTCTTTTGAAACACTGTAGACCTATATAGCTGCTATAGTTTGGACAATACAAAGTGAGCAGGTAGAATTCTGTGCCACCCTGTTGGATTGCACTGTGGTGCCACTGTGCGCTCCGGCGAACCGTCAGTGGAGAATTCCTCCTGCCGTATTTTAAATTTGCTCTTGTAGTCCAAGCTTGTACATGTAGTTTGCCTGTATCTCGCAGTTAAAGTTTGTATAAACAGGCGAGGCTTTGGGATTTGACTTCCACTGCCTCAAAGATCGACTGGTCGATCGTGATTGACGGGTTGATGACCCCTAGTTTAGAGTGTCTTTTAGGAGGACCACCAAAGTATCTCTGTGTAACATCTCCTTTGCCCAAACAAACAGAAAACTTGCTATACTTTGTCATGGACTCGTGCTAACACGCATTCACATGGATACCTCTTCTTTGTGCACTCTTGCTCCTCTGTACGGAGTGTCCCATCTCCTCCCAAAGTCTCACACAGACAGGTTTTTTGCTCTGATACTATTGCTTTATCATGCTTGACCGCGTGTTTGGCCTCACTTAAAAAAAAAGAGCCCAACGTTGAAATCACTTCTAAATATTCATTTCAATTCATAGTATTTTTGTTTATTGCAAAATCACAGTAACACTTGTTTTTGAGGACTTCACAAGATTGTTGACTTTGCAAAGAGCAATGTTAGAAAATCCAACAATGAAACTGTCTTTGATCAATCATGCAGAAGCAGATTTTGCAACAGCAAACAGGCAAATGAAAAACAGGACAGGCTACGTAAAAACAAGGCAAAAACAGAAGAAAACAACTTCATCTTTGTTCAGAAAACATACAAAAATCATCTGTTTTGAGAAGAGATTTAATTAAAAAGTGCCTCTGGGCGTTCCGTGTTTGTCTTCAGATGTTTCAGAGAACATGTTGTGAGGAGTGAGACACAGGCTGTACCGGAGGGATTTCCTCTGCCCCGGACTCGCACAACACTTTCCCAAAGCTCTCCCCATCGTAAAACTATACTCTCCCTGTTTAAACGCTCTGGTGGGACTTACATGTGACGCTGCGACTCCAACCAAACCGACAAAACAGATGCAGCCCGAGCCCAACGGAATTACACAACTGACGGTTCTGAACTCCTCAGGAATTTCCACAGAGCGTTGTAAAAGATGTGGTTTCACTTTTACATTTGAGTTTATGATCGAAACTTGGAATTTTGCGTTTTACGGAATTCCCGGTCAAAGCGTTTGGTGGCCATAAACTGGAAGTATGATGCATTATTGCCTTGTTTCAGTTTTTCAAATACCTTAACTTGGAATCCGATGCACCAGAGCCGATGAAAAAGTGTTAAAGAGCTCCATTGACTGGCTGCAAAAGAAATTACAGAGTCAAACAATCTAAGCTGATGTTGCCTGATATGCTAATGCTCCAAATGAGTCTGGAGGATTTGTCACGGTCCCTTTCGTTCCGGAAGACCCGATTCGTACCTTTAGCTTTACTTCGTTTACATTGTTTTATTCGTATTGAAATTTTAGTTAAACACAGACGAAACTAAACTGTTAAACACAAAATACCCTTACAGATTTCAACAAAGCAAATGATTGTAAAATGCGATTTTTACCGTTTAAAGCCGCAAATGCCCGATTAAGCTAGCTCCGGCTGCTATCTGCTAGCTTAAAATGGCGTGCCGTTTTGGGCTTTCTACTGGCAAATTTTGCAAGATACATTCACAAATATCAATATAAAGAAATAATATTGACTGTACACTTACAAATAATGTGTTTAAAAAACGTAATTTCGGCCTGCGCATGCGTTGTTGGCCTAAAAGGAACTTCCAGACGAATCCGGTCTTCCGGTACGAAAGGGGCCGCGACAGGATTGATGGACTTATGCAGAAGATTTACCTTTGATGAGGAAGCAATGTTAGAATAGAATTATAAACTCTAAAAAAGGCAATGTTGCATATGGAAGTTTTACTGTAAACAAATGCAATACTTCAAATTCAACCAGGGTGGCTTTGAGCATAGGCTAATTAGGCGGTTACCTGAGGTGCCACCTAATTTACCCTTGGCGCCTGAATTGTTCACCAGCTTTTTTCACAGCTGTTAGGAGTGAGACGTGCTAGTATGCTAATGTCGCTTAGCCACAATGCTAATGTAGCGATGTGCGCCTTATTTAGGCCGGCAGGAGGCACACGTCGCTGTAAAAGGCCGCTCTAGCAACTCTTGCGTCCTCTTGCTTCCGCTTTCCTGTTGGTGTTTCTTGGGTTCGTGTTGGTTGCCTCATAAGGGCCATGTTCTCTATGTTTCAAATGTTTGCTCTATTATATTTTGTAGCTAAAGCAAGATATAGGGTTGCCAGGTCCGAGGAAGAAATCTAGCCCAATGACAACTCAAAACTCGCCAAATAAAAAAAAAAAAAAAAAAACTATCCCAAAGTTATTTTATTAACTCGTGTCGTGTTACAATTGTCACTTTTTGAGTGAAAAGTATTAGCTTAAACTTAGCTTAAACTTTCTTAAGCTTAAATTTTATTTTCATAAAATTTTTAGCTTAATCTCAAAATGTTACAAGTTTATTATGGCTAAGCAAACCCTTTATTTGTACTGGTCTTCTACAGTAATACATCTTTGCAATAATGAGATTTTTTTTTATACCAATGTTGGCAGTCCAGCCCTCCACCACTATTATGGGTTTGGATACGGCCCTCGAGTAAAAATAATTGCCCACCTCTGTCCTAATGGGTTCAGCATTCTTAAAAAAAAAAATCAAAGATGATTTTTCAAAGTTAAAAATTCAAAGTAAGATTTTGCCCGTATTATCTTCCATAACATAAACTCCTTTTTTCATTGTTGGTTTCTTTTCGCTGAGAATCAAAGCTAGTCGACTTGTGGCTTAACTCTGCTGATTTACAAGTGTGAAAAATGCCAACACTTGACCATAAAAGAACCTTTCTTTTTCTAAAACGACTTATAAGTACCTGCTGCTGCTTGGACACTCTGGGATAACTTGTGCGTTACGACCAAAAATATGCTTCTTGTATAACGTACTGTATGTGTCACGGTCTGAAAATACCTGGGAACTGGTTGCCATGGGCTAGCAGCTCCAGCTCAAATCCGTGACATTGGTGTGCGGATAGTCACGTGTGCTCCGTGTTTACACCTGCACAAGTATGAAGGGATGGGTCATCTGTTAGACACACACACAATGAGTCACTGGCAATAGTTTCACAGACCTTACTGTTGTCCTACCGGAAACTTGAAACATGATGTCATTGTGTTCTGGTCAAAACATTGCACTGTTGTGATGGTGGTTCATCTTTGAACTTTTTAATCAGGACATGCATTTATTAAAACAAACGTGGCTGCTTCATACTAGAGAAAAAAATAATTAAAAATTTTGTGGATTTTAATATGAGATGACAGAAGTTGATTTTGTTCTAAATAACAGACGACCAGTGAGTTCTTTTGGTGTGTCGTACTTTGTGGATTTGACTAGAGGCACAATGAAGAAAGTCGTGACCTGACACACTTTTGTAAAATACCAAGGAACTGTGGCTTCTGGATCCCAGGCAAGCTAAGTAGCAGGACTGAAATGAAACTGACAATTGTGATTACCCAAACATTTCCAAACATATCAGTGTGTTTTCAATGCAGATGTGTGTCTAGTTGTCATGTTATATCCTGAGATTCAGTAAGTTTGACTGACTGATAGATTATCCAATCAGAATGCACAAACTCAGTCGAAAGTGTGATTTTGTTCTTAACAAACAACCAATAAGCTAATATGCTTTAGGTTGCTATAGCTTGATCCCATCAGATCTCTGAGGTTAAGCAGGTTAGGGCCTGGTCGGTAAACCTCTGAAGAGTGGATTGTCGTGTCTATATGAAAGACACTTAACCCACCTTGCCTCAGTGTTATTTGGAAGTTTATGTTATTATTAATTACGTTTCAGGAGCAGGACCACGGCCCCTGGTATTTCCTTCCATCATCTACTCTCGATCTACTTGATTAGCTGGACGGACCATATGAGACGGAGCCCTGATCCACAGTCTCAGCTGCCCCCTTAGCCACATTGCATCAGAATTAAATTGCAATTAAATATTATGTAACCTGCAAACTAGTGTGTGCATGGTCCTTGCTAGTGAAAGTGTCATTAGTCTGCTTATGTTAGACAGTGTTGACACAAAACAATGAAAAAATGCACCTCATCTCAAAAAATCAAGGAACTGTGACTTCTGGATGCCAGGCAAGTAAAGAACTGATATAAATCTCACATTAATGATTGCCCGAAATATTGCAATGACATCAGTGTGTTTTGCATACAAATGTCAGTCTTATTGAACTAACAGGGCAACAAGTTTAATTGACTGATAGATTATCCAATCAGGATGCCCAAACTCTCTCTAATTCACCTCACGATAAAAAAATGTGCATTATGCTGACTCGCGTTGTTTAGCTGCACATAGAGCCTAACATTTTTTGTATTTTTTTGTTTGTTTGTTTCTGTCATTTTGATTGTTTAATTGCATTAAAACAAGATTGAAGATGTCTTTTATTATGAGCGAGCTTACATGACTACAAAGGAACAGTTTTTATCAGAAGAGACTATCTTCTTGCATGTTTCCATGAAAAAGCTGTTTCTTTAACTGTACTTTATTATTGCATAAAATGTATTATCCTCACCCAGAATGTCCACAGTCTGGTTTTAGCTTCTATCTTTGAAGAATTGTGTAGTTGCCCCCCCACCCCCCCCCCAGAATGTTATACAGTGCACCTGTAATGTACATTATGATACATTACAAGTCCAAGTCAAGTCTCAAGTCAAAGAGAGACAAGTCCAAGTTGAGTCCCAAGTCAAAGAGAGACAAGTCCAAGTCAAAGAGAGGCAAGTCCAGTCAAACAGAGACAAGTCCAAGTCAAAGAGAGACAAGTCCAAGTCAAAGAGTAAACAAGTCCAAGTCAAAGAGAGACAAGTCCAGTCAAAGAGAGACAAGTCCAAGTCAAAGAGAGACAAGTCCAAGTCAAAGAGAGACAAGTCCAAGTCAAAGAGGGACAAGTCAAGTCAAAGAGGGACAAGTCCAAGTCAAAGAGAGACAAGTCCAAGTCAAAGAGGGACAAGTCCAAGTCAAAGAGAGACAAGGAAGTCAAAGAGAGACAAGTCCAAGTCAAAGAGAGACAGTCCAAGTCAAAGAGGGACAAGTCCAAGTCAAGAGGGACAAGTCCAAGTCAAAGAGGGACAAGTCCAAGTCAAAGAGGGACAAGTCAAGTCAAAGAGAGGCAAGTCCAGTCAAAGAGGGACAAGTCCAAGTCAAAGAGGGACAAGTCCAAGTCAAGAGGGACAAGTCAAGTCAAAGAGGGACAAGTCCAAGTCAAAGAGAGACAAGTCAAGAAGTCAAAGAGAGACAGTCCAAGTCAACAGAGACAAGTCCAAGTCAAGAGAGACAAGTCCAAGTCAAAGAGAGACAAGTCCAAGTCAAAGAGAGACAAGTCCAAGTCAAGACCCAAGTCAGAACCTTACAAATCTTTTCCACAAATATGTCACTTTGATATTTCAGTTTTCATGGCAACAAAAACACGTCATTTCTTTCTTTCTATTTCAGTCTGATCATTGTATTCCGATCTGTTTTTAGACTAAACTTTTCGCCGGCACCATCACCAGCAGTGACATGATTATAATTTGCCTCAGTCTCTAAATACACGTGATGAGCTGAATTAAAAATAATCACAGCAACACCTACAGTACACAGAAGCTCCTAATTGCAAAAACATGGTTATTTTTAGACTATTGTTTTAACGGTAACTGAAATGTGATGATGACTGGTCCAAAATGTGTGGCTTCTTGTTTGGATTTAGATTTTGCAGCGGGTAATGGAACAGCTGGAGTTAAAATAAATGGTCTGACATCGCTGTGACAGATTTGATGAAGTGGTGTTGTTCGGTTCAAACAATACAAATGACTGTAAGTCCCTCCATGACTGGCACTTAGGTACAAGTTCAGCCAGTCTGTGAAAACTCATACACACTGAGTTGCTACGAACGATGAAGGGAATCCAATCCAATCAGAGCTCATTTTAAATGAATCAATCATTTATATCAAAACACAAATGATCTCGAATGATTAATTAATTAAGGCATCTTTCTTATAAGTTGTTGTTGTCATTATCAAAGTTATTGTTATAGGTCTTTATTGTCGTTAACGTTATCCTTGTTGTTGTTAACGTTATTCTTGTTTTGTTATGTTTGTTGTTGTTATTCTTGTTTTGTATTAACGTTATTGTTGTCGTTGTCATCATTGTTGTTGTTGTTTATTCTTGTTCTTATTGCTTTTTATCTGTGTCATAATTTATTGATTTGGTGTTATTTATTATTATTAATAAATATATTTATATATTAAAAATAATGTATATTTTTATGTATAATAAATTGTTGTTTTTTTTACTTTATGATTGCAGTTTGGCCCTTCACCATCAGGCGGCAGCATAGGCCACTGCCTAGTTCGCCTATGCCAGGGCCGTCCCTGTGCTTTTAAAACTGAAAACAATCGCACTACGGTTCTGAGTTAGCACATAGCTGGCTCAGCTGATATGTTTTAAACTCTTATTTAGAAATTGACTGATAAGGGTTTTTCTTGGACCGATACCAATGCAGATTTTTTTTATTTTTGGCAGTTGATTGACGAAATCAATAGCTGACTTTCAAAGCCGATTTTGGAGGCAGATTTTCTTATTTTAGTTTTTTAAACACATCTAAGATGAGATAGTATGTCAAAAAAAAAAAAGTGTGTGTGTAGAGTGCAGCTCTAGACCAGTGGTTCCCAACCTTTTTCATCTCTAGTACCCCCTAATCATGATCTCACACAGGAAGTACCCCAGTGTCATGTGTTTTTAGGGATATTTAATATTTACTCATATGTTTTCATGTATAACGCTTTCATTTTATTGTTTTAATGTATTTCATGTCAAACAGCTGCCTCCTAATAAGTAAAATGTGCTGCAAACAACATTGTTCATATTACAATACTTGCAATTCTACCTTTCTTTTAAATCTGCTATTATCCCAAGGACCCCCTGGCAGATAGTCGTGTACCCTTGGGGTCCACGTACCCCTGGTTGGGAAACACTGCTCTAGACGACTGCTCAGACAACTGCCTGATAAATTTTGGCCAAAATAAGGCAGATGGCTGATGTGGCCAATGTGCAAAAAAATCTAAATATCAGCCTCAAAGTATCAGCCGGCTAATATATTGATCTAACTCTACTCTTAATATTTGAATTTTTCTAAATCTCTAAATCTAAATATGGGAGTTTATAATGGAACAATTTACTAACCGAACCAGCTCGATCTTCCATTGTTGAGCTGATGTCATGCTTACCGGTACAAGTTTTCCAGACAATAGAGGGCACCCTACTGTCTGGCGTCTTCTCCAGAACAGTATTCTGTGTGTGTGATAAGCAGATGTGTGGACTTCCAAGTCATGACTTGAACTTGAGTCTGACTTGACTCACTATTTTGACGACTTGAGACCTAATAAAATGGACTAAGACTTGGGACTGGACTTGGACTTGAGGTCATTGACTTGACTTGGAACTCTGTGACTTGAGACGACTTGATGCTTCTCCTCAAAAACTAAGTTGTGTAATTTTACGTTTACAAACTAAAACCTTTCCCTTCTCATTTCTTTTTGTGACCAGAAATTAGTTTTCAATTAGATCGATTATATATAAATAAATCTATGAAATTGTAGAAAAACAAGATGCATTTGGTAGTTCAATTTAAAGACTTGAAACTGAAAGTAGAAGACTTGGACTTGACTTGGGCCACTAATTTGAGACTTGCCTCTTTATGACTTGAAACTTGATTTGGTCTTGAGGCGAAAGACTTGAGCCTCCTTACTTAAGACTTGCAAAACAGCCTCATGACATCATCAAACTCTAAACACCCCATTATAACGACAATCGGGGACAACTTGGCAACCGCCGTCACTACACGAGACACGAGACCTTTACTTTTTCGTACAAATCCGCAGTGTTCTCCCGGATCTGTAGACACAAGCTGTTTTTCCTCACCATCTGACTGTCCTGATCCTGCAGACGCTCAGGCCCGTTCTGTCCCATAACACAGTCGGCGGGAGAGGTCAAAGCAGGACACCGAACACTCCAGACTCATGCTGCGTTCACGTGCTCCTCGGAAAAAAGAGCTGGTGCAAGTCTGGAAAAGAACTGGAGAACCTGGGCGGAACACAAACATTAGTTAAGCGGACATATTTTGAGTTTGTAGCCATGTTATGACAGCGTTCTCTCAACGTAGGTTTACTCAACGTAAGAGAAAAGTCCTGTTTTCACCTACCACCTATCCCTACCCACTTGCCTGTACATATTTACTTACAACTTGCCCTATTTAAACCTCAATAAGTGTTCTCTTGATTGTTAGGGTTAGGGTTAGCTGTCAGAGGGCTTTAGAAAAAATGTGCAGTGTTTTCTTTCATGTGCAAAGTGAAACAACAACAACGATAAAACGCCAGCGGGTTAAACCAGAATTATAAATGTCCCAGGAGAGCGGAGGGTCAGTAGATATAAGGAGCTGTTACACTGATGCATTGTGGGCGACGAATGAAAAGGTTTCCACAATCTAAGTCAGGGTCTGTATCCTTAAACGGCAACGCCCAATTCAAACCAGATCAAGTCAGAAAGAGCCGTAACTGTGTTTAGTCTAAGAAAATGTTTTGAAAGTTAAGTTAATTTTCTCAAGGTTTTACAAAATTAAACACTGACAACACTGAGTAAATTCACAAATGCAGTGAAACAGTTTCTCTTAGCTCTTCTTATTGTGTGTTTTTAGAATAGAGAGTTGAACTTGTGGCCATACCAGCTCGCCAAAGCCTGATTGAATTCAAATCTCAGAAGCTAAGCATGTTGGGCCTGGACAGTACTTGGATGGGAGACTCTGGAGGAACCTCAGGTGCCTCAGTGGGACGAACAGAGGAGAAACTGTGTCCATAGGCAAGACACTTATTATTTATATATTTTTTAGACACTCAAAGACACTTTACAGACAAAGGCAGTTAAACAAAGGTACAACATATGAAAAGAGGAATTACAACATTAATCAAACATTAAAAGCAGATTTAAACAGATGGGTCTTGAAATTTTTCCTAAAATTGGTGTCCCAGAGGGTGGGGCAGCGATGGAGAAGGCTCTGTCACCCCAGGTTAGAAGCTTGGTCCACGGAATAGTACTAAGGACCATCTCCATGATGTGGTTGGTTCTGTCAGGGCTTTAGCTGGAGGAGCAGGTGCAGTTGGAGGTTTGGCTTGGTCAGGGCCTTAGCTGGAGGAGCAGGTGCAGCTGGAGGTTTGGCTCGGTCAGGGCCTTAGCTGGAGGAGCAGGTGCAGTTGGAGGTTTGGCTCGGTCAGGGCCTTAGCTGGAGGAGCAGGTGCTGTTGGAGGTTTGGCTCGGTCAGGGCCTTAGCTGGAGGAGCAGGTGCAGCTGGAGGTTTGGCTCGGTCAGGGCCTTAGCTGGAGGAGCAGGTGCTGTTGGAGGTTTGGCTCGATCTGGGTCTTAGCTGGAGGAGCAGGTGCAGCTGGACGTGCAAGCCAAAGTGAGAGAACAGACGACACAGGTCCAAGTGGATCAGATAAAACTTTTGTTGTTTCAGTTGGTGATAAGGCCATCCTTGAAAATATTTCACTGGAAAATCTTCTGCTGATGAAATAACCAGTAAACACTCAACCCTGTGTGCCAGGAAACTTTCTTGAGATACTACCAGATGGGCTTTGAAAATATGAATCATTTTTAAATATTTCACTTTATGAAATCAGATTCAGCAAATGAATATAATTTGCCATTTTGGTGTGTCTAGAACACCTGTTTGACTAAAAATAAAAACCAAACAATCACGATTTCCAAATTGTAAATGTAATAACAGTATATAATTTAGATTTTTATGTGCTATAAAAAAAATCTGAGAAAAAAAAAGTGTGCTGTGACTTAATAAAGGTTTAGAAACACAGCAATAAACAACTGCTTCATTAAAATAAACACATACTACTGTAGAATCATTATGAACGTTCTTAAACTTGATCATAATCTGGTTCCTCACTCAAACTCAAATCTCAAAGAGCCGCAGTTTATTAAAAACCTTCTGTCTCTTTTGCTCGCTCTTTTAATAAAATATAAACTAAAAGATTATGTAAATGAACAGATGACACAACCCAGATCATTTTTTTGGTAAGTATTTTATGCAAATGGATGAAGACATTGTTAAATCTGACAAAACTGACACACATTCAACTAGGCACCACAGCCATAGTTCACTCAAAAAGGCAAAAAAAAGCACATTTACTAAAACTGACACACTTCAAGTAATGTCATCTATCAGCTCAAAAAACCCAAAATAAAATCATAATCATTTCCACCTGTGGCAATTTCAGTTTATCTATTATATTACCGATTTGTATGTTAATATATTAAAGTCATTTTAAACACACTGCATTCATAAAAAATAGATTTGTAAGACTTATTTTTGTCGTTTTCTAATAAATTCTGTATTGTTTTCAAACACTTGTGGTTTTGGCAACATGCTTACAGTGTTGTGCGTCTTCAGCCTTATAGTTCTGTGTGTGCGTAAACAAACTAAATGCATATGAAGATACAAAATAATAATAATAATAACAGAAAACGATGCATTGAGAACTGTAATGTTTTGTAGTGTAGCAGTATTGGTACACGATAATAGTCTTAATAAACATGAACAAAAGTAGTATTCAGGTATATAAATTTGTTTGGCTTGTACCGTTTTATATTAACTACATCTTAATTAGTTCTAATAAAGTATGAATAAAGACTTTTTCATTTACCTATGGACAAATTATAAAATAATGATTTTTTTTCCCTTAAAGGTGCATTGCGTAAGTTAAAATGCTCAATGTTACAATATATCAAATTACCGTTTTCATCTGTAAGCGCAGACAGAATCATAAATGTGAGTGACGCGCTAGTTCTCCTTCACTGGTTTATTGTCATTATTTGAATTTGTTTCGCTAAAGCTCTCGGTTTTATACAATGAACGACTGTTCACTGTTCATGTTTATTACTGAAGAAATTGAAGTAAAAGTTAAACAAATTTAAATACCTCATTTGAATTTTGTTCATCAATAACTGAGCATTTGTTCATGTTTTATTAGAACCAACTGAAGTGTTGTTTGAGTAATCAACATTATAAATAATTTTAAAAATGGCTGATATCATATTTTTTCTTTTTTCAATTGGCTCTGTGCACAGAACATCAGTTGACTTGTTTTTGTTCAAAATAGCCAACTTCTGTACATACAAGCATTTCCTGTTATCATTTAACCTGGCCAGCCAGATGGTTCATCTCGCAATACTTGTGAATTCACAAACACAAGATAAACCATCTGGCCTTCCAGCCGCCCGATTGGTTTGGGAGTCTGAACCAGCGGTGTTTCGGCGGTGTTAAGACTGCTGTTAGGGACCCGGCGTCGCCGCCGAGTCTCATTCAAGCTAAACAAAGATGACTGCTCTCATGCATGAACGTGTTTTCGCTGCTCTTATTGTAATTTCTTTTTGAAAGAAGAGTCGGACATTGGATACACCATTACGAGTTGTTGCTGTGATTGGCTAAGAAAAAAAAGGTAGGCCCCACATCCAATCAGCTCGAAGTATTACACTAAACGCCCCGCCTTTTCTCGAACGCTTTCAGCGAGTCAAGTCCCAGATGGATATAGTGAGAACTCAGATAAGAGTTCAACACATATCCATCTGGCGTGAGCCAGGTTAGTTAGCCTTAGCATTCAGATACAAACACGTCTCTTTTTAAACACATGTCCTAAAGTGAATTATTCTTCAAATGCTAGTATGTACAGAAGTTAGCTAATTTGAACATAAACAAGCCAAATGAAGTTCCGTGCACAGAGCCAATTGTCTTCTGTCATTCACATTGCAAAAACTATTATTGGTCATAATTTTTTTAAACTGTGTGTTTGATATGACAGGAAAGTATGAAATGTAGTGGAGTGAAATCTGGTCTGGACAGAAAACAAACTGTAAAAATATTGTTTAAAATGAAATATAGTCAATGCTTCAGACATTTCCATTTAAAAACCATGTCTTCTTTTTCTGTCATAGTTTGTTTTCAGCAATGTCTTTTTTTCCACACACGGTCTTACACTGCCCTCCTGTGGCCAAAAACGTGCATTACTTTCAAATAATAATCCAGTTGGAAATCCTTGGCTCTGTTCAGTCCACATTTACAGCGTTGTTTTTTTTTGTTTTGTTTTTGAGGTTAGCTTGTTACCGAGGCGACTGCGCTTTTGGGGGTCATTTTCGTTTACTGTCCAGGATGGCCCTCCAGTCGTCGTCCCAGGACAGGAGGCGTCTGTGTGGGCAGCTCTCTCCCAGGTGCTGGTTGTGGCAGGCTGTGAACAGGATGTGCTCCCACGTCGGATTGGGCTCCACACCTGGATCACACACAAACGATTGGAATGGATTCATTAGGGGTGTCAAATTAGTGCATTAATTGAGATGAATTAATTACAGACATATTGAGTTAATTTTTAATTAATCTATTTTGAAATCTTTAACTTCATTGTTTCCATCTGTGAGTTACAAAGTGGACATAAGAGTTGTTCAACTTGACTTGAAGTATTCATTTTTTGCAATAAATTAATATTTCCATTTGCAACAATAATGTAATTAATTAAATTGGATAAAAACAAAACAAAAACACTTTAAGTTGAGTGTTTTTCTCAGCAATTTTTAGGTGAGATTAAAAATAGATTAATTAGATTAATTAATTACAGATCATATTTAATTAATCTCTCCAATTTTTAATCGCTTGACACCACTAGGATTAATAACGATGTATTTTGTCATGAAATGCATAAAAATAATTTTTCACTAACTTATTATTATTTTTTTTTTAATTGTTTTACATTTAACTAAAAACTAACTATGAAACACCTGGAAATGGTAAAAGAAAAAATGAACATTGTAGCTCTCTTAATAAGAAAAAAATCAAACATTGTGGGATGAATTTAGATTCAGTTTTCTATTCTAAACATAAAAAAAAATATGGGCGCTGCCTATTTTTTTCAAAGGAGACCTATAGTGTTTTTAAGAATAAACTATGAATTATGACACAAAACTGATGCACTTTATAGGGCATTGATTTCACCGTATTTAATCAATAGGCCCTTTTCACGCTCCAGCTTGGCTAGTTCCGGTGTGAATATACCAGTGGATCGTTGTTTCCGGTCAATTCATTCCCCCGGGAGGCTAGCTCAAATGTCGTAAACTAATTAAATAATTAATTGACACAAACTGGACACAAGTGACAGCCAGACAATCATTTGCAGTGAGTTCAGAGCTTCACATATGAGGTAAATACTTCACCATGTGTTTATAAAATGTGCTGTTCTGTCTCTGAAGCTAATGCTAACCTGTATTTAATTTATTCATTAAGTTTAAAATAACTCTACAAACTGACCTAGCTTTATACAAAAACACTCAGCCTAGGATGTGATGTATTTTTATCAAATTGTCTGCTTTATATTTGCGGTAATTTATTTGTTAGCATTTAGCATTGCGCCAAACTTACACACTTTTATAAACACAAGTATTTACCTCGTATGTGAAGCTCTGAACTTGTTGCCAGTGGTTATCTAGTTGAAATCCACTCACTGCTTTGAGTTTTTTAAATATTAATTAATATTAGCGCATCTCTGCAAACTCCCCATAAAGAATGAATGAGACAAGAAGAAACTATCCACAGGTATCACGCAAACCAGAGCTAGCATAGCCGCAGCGTGAAAAGGGCGTATTGTGCAGAAATTTGG
This sequence comes from Mugilogobius chulae, assembly GCA_038363315.1. NCBI lineage: Eukaryota > Metazoa > Chordata > Actinopteri > Gobiiformes > Gobiidae > Mugilogobius > Mugilogobius chulae. Next base: position 436,436 of record CM076401.1, read on the forward strand.
GGTAACAACTTTAAAACAATCATAGAACCACTACACATACTCCAAGAAAGATCTATCAGAATAATGAATAAAAAAGGCTTTTTAGGGGGTGCACGGTAGCAGAGTGGTTAGAGCTCTGGCTTCCCAATAAGGAGGTCGTGGGTTCGACTCCCGGGGCGGACCATATCAACATCTCACGATCTCTCTGGGTGGAGTTTGCATGTTCTCCCCGTGTCACCGTGGGTTTTCTCCGGGTACTCCGGTTTCCTCCCACCGCCAAAAACATGTATGTTTAGGTTAATTGGGCATCACTGTAAATTTCCCTTAGTGAATGAATGAGAGAGTGAATGTTTGTCTGTCTAACCCTGCGGCAAGTTGGCCACTGTTCAGGGTGTTCCCCCGCCTAAGGCCCAAAGTCACTGGGATAGGCTCCAGTCACCCGCGACCCCTAACGGGATTAAGCGGTAGAAAATGAATGAATGAAAGGCTTTTTAGATCACACTAACCCTCTTTTTATCACTTCAAAAATCTTAAAACTCAGTGACATGATTAGCTTCCAGACTGCACAAATAATGTACAAGGCTTACAATAAACAGTTACCTGTAGGTATCCAAAAACATTTTATTGAAAGAGAAAGTTGTTATAATTTAAGGAGACATCTCTTCAATTTGGCGCGAGTTAGAACATCAAGAAAAAGTTTTTGTATTTCTGCTTGTGGTGTTAGATTGTGGAATTGGAGCTTAAACAGTGTTCTTATTTCAGTAAGTTTAAATAAAGAAAGAACAAACTTAATGTAGGTCAAGGTGGTGCTTTGTAGAGAGTATTAGATGTATGGTGACTTGTATTGTAACAAAAAAACAAACAAACAGCAACATACAAACAAAAATATGAACAATAACATCATATAAATGAATGGATCGTAGGTTATGTAATGTGATGTTGTTATGATGAATATTGTAACTGGGGGGTGGGGTGAATAAGCGTTGCTTCTTCAAACTCTTTTTCGGATCTGTTCGGATTTGAAGTGAAGCTAGTTTAGATATGTAATGAATTGTTTGACAATGATATTACTCTATGTATTTAAAGGTGCATTGCGTAAGTTAAAATGTTCAATATTACGATATATCAAATTATCGTCCATTGGCACTTGCCTGGATGTGCGCCATGACGTTTTGTAAACTTACCGAGGTTGCCTATATAAGCGCACACAGGCTCATAAATGTGAGTGGCGCTGGTCGCATTTTCCCGCGCTGGTCCTCCTTCACTGGATTATCGTCATTATTTCTATTTATTTAGCAAAAGCTCTCGGTTTTATACAATGGACGACTGTTGTAAAGGCTGTTTAATGAAAAATAAAATAAATAATCATTGGTAAATACTGCCATCTAGCTTCCGAACCCCCGTAACACACGGAAGAATTCAAAACAACTAGCCCGTAACGGCATGGCATGAAGCCGACTGCAAGACCGAGGAGCACTCGGACATGTTTTTGAGAAAGAGGAATTGTGCTGGAGATCAATAAGACGTTCATCTGGTGATTATTTTCATTAGAAGGTAAGACTCTCATGCCTGTCCAAGTACATCGCACATTTAGACACAGATTGCGCTTAGCTGTTTGTCTTGGTAAGGTTTATGTTTTATTAGAGTAATAAATTGCCATTGAGCATTTAGTTTATGACAAATGAGGCCTGTAAAAAGCATGTTTACAATTTTCTCTCACGCTAAAACAAAGCTTTTCCTCAAACTCTCAATAATCTTTTCTTGTGTAACTTTTGAAGTGTGTAAACTGATCATTCAGTCAAAAAGAACATAAAATAGCCAGCATCTACTTTTTCATACAAAAACCTTTGTCTTCTTAAGTCAGAAAACATTTAGCAGAAAATAACGATGTGTCAAAAGAATCTTTTCAGCCGTAAAATACGTCTTCAGCTGCTGATAGTAGGGAGGGTGCAGTGCCACAAAACGCCAAAGATGGCGCCCTTGTTCAAAACCTTTGCAACTTACGCCATGCACCTTTAAATGAATTAATGTGTGCAACTGTCTGAATAAAAAAAAAAATCTATCTATCTAAATCTATCTAAAAAAAAAAACAGGTCCATTTACTAGAGAGCGATAATAACTAATGCCGCAGTGTATTTTTTTGCTCTACGAAATGTCCCAATCAGCGATAGACAACATATTCAAATCTTAACCTGCAGTATCTCAACATTCAACCAGAAGTGAGCCAGAAATAACCAAGGTCTAAAGCAGAATTAGAATTAAATCAGGACAGAACACTGTAAAAAGTGTCCATCTTAATTTACGATAATGCTTAAACTAACTCATATTTATTGTTTATTGTTTGAAGATTTTTAACTGTTTTCAAACTAAATTTGCCAAAAATTTTAATTTCAACTAGAATTGAAAAACACACTAGTTCCATTTGGCCAATCCTATTTTCAGGCAGTAAAAAAAAAAAAAAAAAAAAAAAAAATCATAACTATTTTAAACACTTGACACATTAAGAGATTTAAGCTGGCCACTATTTCCAGAGTAATAACCCAGAACTATATCTACAAACAAGAAAAAGAAGACTTTTGTAATGTTAGGAAAGTGAATTGAGGGCCAGATCAGATTTTTGGAGGGCCGAGCCCTGTCTTATGGCATAAGAAAAGAAAAACATGAACTCTTTCCCTGTGTTTGTAAATACGAAATGTCATGTCTTTTGAGTTTGTATATTCTTGATCATGAAGTTACGAAACTTTTTTTTTTTTTTTTATTGCACAAATACAAGAAAATATGCATTCATTTTCTTTTAGGATGCACGTCTTAAATGACAGTAACCTTACCCTCTTCTTAGCGATAACCTCAACCTCTTAATTGTACGATTTTATTGTAACAAGCAGCAGATTTAGAATGTGTAATTTGTGTTGTCGTAAAGTGGCTCTGTGACTATTTTGAACCAGACACGCTTTACTTTGAACAACTAAAAGTAAACAACTAAACTGGGTAAAAACAAGCTAAATGTTCAGTGAAATCTTAATCATGTTTACTGTATATGTTTTACTAAAAATGGAGTATAACTTGTCATACGCACTTTGAATCCAGTTTGTTACAGTTATTATAAAATAAAGATGTTCTGCAGTTCTGAACAAGAAGGTTAGTTAATAATGTTGTGTTTTACAATGAACAAAAACGTAAACTATTGACCTACATAATAGTTACATAGTCCCCTTCAGTGTACTAATATGTGTGCAGCAACCGAAACAAAGGCTCAAGGCTCCTCTAAAGGTGATTGGCAGAGAGGGTTATGTAACTGTCACGCAGCCCAGATAAAGCTTTTGATTCGACCTCCGACGACCCTGACCTGTGTCGCTTTAACCCCCACATTAGACCATTTAAAGAAGACCAGGGCAAACTGCAGCCCTCGACCTGTTTTAATCAGGCCCCTGCAACGTTTTTGAGGAACAGAAATGTATGACGAAGTATAAGGAACAAAAAAAAAAAAACGTATTGGGGTACAAGAAAAAACTAGTAACATTTGGAGACTAAAAAAAATCATTTCATGAGTGTAAAGTCGAAGCTTTTAATCTTTTAAGTTGTAAGTTAATGAAAATATAAATACGAGAAGGTTTTTTTTTTCTACAGAATAAAATCGGGTTTAGTCTTGGTTTGGAGATGGGTCTAGTCCCAGTGCTGCTCTATGTCTGCTTGGTTACTGACACTGGGTTTGTTTTGGTTTAGTTCTTGTACAGTATTTATTGCAATGAAAAAAGTATAATCCTAGTAAATAGTACTGTATCTCTGTGAGGTGCTTGTGGATATTTGATGTAAAACATATTTGTAGTTCAGTTTGTAGTCTGGCCCTCAGACCACAGCTCTCCGACAAATTTGGCCCAATGGGAAATATAACTGAATAGCCCTGGTGTAACACGTAATAAGCACTTTAAGCACTTTATATAGGGGATTACCCCTGAGAACATTTTTTAACTTTAAACAAATTTTATTATTATTTTTTAAATTCTTTATGGGAGTTGAATAATGAGACTCAGTGCTTCCAGAACCAAGCAGAGGGCTCCATTGACAAACACTGTGTTTGTATAACTGATGGTCATTAAGTAGCTTATTTAAAGTAATACGTCTGACATATTCTTAGAGACAGTCAGTCCCACCTGTGTGCCCCAGACTTGTCATCAGGATGTGTTCTCACCTAAAATGTCTGGCTTGTCGTCAATCAGGATGTCTCCACAGACCAGCGTCTTGTCCCTGGTCAGGATGACCTGATCCAGAAAATCATGGCCAAAATGTTTCTCCACCCACGCATACTGAGAGAGCACAGACGCACAGCAGACAGGATTAGACCAGGAGACTGGAGCCATTAGAAATATGATGTTCCTTCAGAACAATTACCTTCTCGTACGGGCAGTGATTGTAATGTTTGATAGGGCTGGTGCAGATGAAGACGTCAGTGCTGTGGGAACAGGAGACAAACATGGCCGATTAAGATAACGCTGAAAATAAGTAAAAACAGAGAAAGCAAACTTAAAACCTGAAAAAATAAGTATTAGAACGTTTTTAAACTATAGGTCTGTTAAGTGTGACAGCAAGGACAAAAAAGACACAAACAGCAGAAAAAAAAAAACCTGAGTATTTTGATTAAGGCAAGCCAGGAACAGAAACTTCTTTGCACAATATAATATCAACTGGTGTAAGTATTATGTTTTATCTCTAGAAAACACTAGATTACAAAGTCAAACTGCCACTGTAATGGAAGCTCATGTCTCACAGTCACACCATGTGCCAGGAAGAACGCAACAGTGCATGCGTCACGTGATCGAGCGTGCGTAATGCTCGGAAAAAAAGAATACTGCACAAAGCGTTAAATTTTTTACAGATGAGTAGACATTTGTTTCTTCTTTATTTACATTTTAAGAACCGCCATCACAAGGCAGACGGCTGGGTATTGCCAAGTAGAGATGCAACATTATTGATAATACGGCATTATGATATTGCAATACCAACATTGTCACAATATATTGGCGCCATCCTCTGACAATATTGACTCTTTCCCTGCCAATGACGTCTACCTCCGTCAGTCTTTTTATGATATGCGGCGATGTCGGGCTCTCCGATGCACGTGCTGACATTGTTTAAGTCAAAAACATGATACAGTTCCACAGATTCACCAGCAGAGGGAGGTGTAGTTAAATCACAGTCGGCTGTGTTTACTTGATCAGCTACGTTGAAGGCTGCTTTCTTTTCAAACGGATCACAGGCAAAATGTCTTGAACTAAAAACATTGTTGAGTGAGTTTAGAGAAGATATTTGATCTAGAATAGAGCTGGCACTGAGAGAGAAAAAAAAACAAAACAAAAAAACTGTATAGTGAGAGAACTATTTAGTTTGGAATTTTCAGATATTCGGATGAAGGGTCATGGACCGGATTTAAAAGGTTGGAGGACCAGATATGATCCCTGGGCCTTATGTTGAATAGCCCTGTGCTAACTCCACGTGCTGTTGACGACCAAAAAAATACAATTAGATCTTTTTTTGGTTCAAACTGGAGTAATAAAAACAACAATTGCTTATTGTTTGTCATGTAAGAGTCTTGTTTTTTTTTCAGAACGTTGACTCATACCATCAGGACCGAACACGTGTACTGCTTCCACCACGTCAATGGCCCATCATATATTTTTTTGTTTTGTTTTCCAAACCCATTAGTTCGAAATCATATAACAGAGCTACGTACTTGTCCATCTTGGCCATTTCCTTCACCGCCTCCACGCCGCCCGGCAAAGGGTCCAGCTCTAAGAAGAAATCCTTGGACTCCCAAATGCTGATGGCTTTGTCCTGGAGGCAAAAGACGCACACGCAGTCATTCATTTGGAGAACAACAGAGCGGTAAAGTGAAAGTGAAAGGGCACTGCTATGACCCACCAAAAAACACTTTAGCTAAGTACTTATCAGGGTCTAAAAAGTTGTTGTTAATGTTTTATTCTGCAAGAGGGCACTGAAGCATATAATTAGCCATATATATCAGTATGTTTTGTGCCATTCGGATCCTTTTAGAAATGATCTTATCCACCACCTGCTTGTTTCCATGGAGATGTGGCTTGTTTTGAAGAGTATAAGGTTTTTCTTGTACTCTATTCTTGTCTTTTACATATACACTTAACTCTTTCCCTGCCAATGACTTTTTATTTTATGCAGCGATGTTGGGCTCTCTGATGCACTTTGCTTACAGTCAAATACATGATACAGTTTCACAGATTCACCAGCAAAGGGGAGAATTGGATGAGCACGATTACGCAGAGTAAGTCACATGATTGGGAAATACATGTGTCCGTTGTTTTCATTTCCGCAAAGCTACCATTAACACGCCACCACCTGTCAAGTAGCTTCCCAAAGGATTTTGGATCATACATTATTACATGCCTATTTCTACTGTAAATGTACATTTAGATGCCTAAGTATCTACTTCTGAATTAATAATGGATACTATTTCATATATATGCATCTTACTGTGCCCCTTTTACTAACAGTTGTTTGTAATTGCTAAAAGTATTAGCTCACCGCTAGTGCTGATTTGCAAAAATAGCTCCCCAATTGAAAAAGGTTGGAGATCCCTGCTCTAGCGCCTTTTGTCTTGCAGAAGACAAAATTGTAGTGGCAAAAATTAGTCCAGTGGGCAGTTATAAATTCAATATAATAAGGCAGACTCGAGTTTTGTCCATAATGTGCGCTCCTCTGCCAGGCTTTGGATTAAAAATCGCAGCAAGAACAACAGGAGATGAGAGACTTCACAACTTTACGCTCTGGTCATGGTGCTAATTCACGGTAAGCGTATTTCTACGGAGTTTAGTGCAGAATTTATGTTCATACTTTTTTTTGTGAGAAAAAACAGTGCTCACGAGGGGCTTGTGCTAAAGTCATCTGTGTGTGTGTACATGAGTTGCCGTGCCGAGCTCTACCTCCTCCAACTGCTCTAGAGTCAGATCTGTGCTGTGCCTGAGCACAGTTAGTTTGAACTCACACTGGACTAAAGAACCGCGCTTTAGGGGCCATCTGAGCTTGGGCACGGTTCGATTGTGCAAATGTGACTACGCCCTAAAACTATTTTATTTTTTATGTTTGGAGGGTTAAATATAATCCATGCACCATGAGAAAATCTGAATTTATAGAATCTGCATCAGAAAGTAAAGCTGGCTTCTCGTCTCATTGTTGTAATCATGTAAACCTTGTATCTTTTTTTCTTAAAGACATTTTTTCATTGCAGTAGCTCATATTCTTTCACCAAAAAGACAAAAATATCACTGACATGAAGTTTGATTTAGAAAAAGGATGTTCTCTCCAAAGTTTCTCGTCAAACTCTGGGTTGGCGTTGAAAGAGTTAGTTTATGGACAGTTGTTTTCATTTTCTGTATAAAATGTTTTTGCATGAACTCAATAACATATTTAGTCAGACAAATGGCCAGCACCCTATTTAGTGGATGAATCGGTTGATGGAATATATTTTTAGTCAACCAATTATTCCTTTGGTTGACTACAGTTTTATCTGGTACCAAGAAGCTAGTGAGAGTCATTATATTTCATATCGCACATCGCTACAATCAAATGTCACTCTGAAAAATCTACAATTTTGAACAGGAAGTTGGTAAACTTGTTTCTAATACTAAGTCATTTTAGGTAAATATTGTAATTTACAAGCAAATTGCAAAATGATATGTAACGTTATACTTGTTGGGTACTGTAAAAGTTACTGTAATCACTGTAAGTAAATTACCATTTTGAGTAACTAGTGTAGTTACTGTGAAAATACTTTATAAAATAATAAAAACATAATTAAATTACAGTTACTAACAAAATACTTCTAGTTACTTTTAAGTAAAAAAAAAACAAACACAAACATGGCGTATTGTGTGTAATAAAACAGCACAGAGATACAGATCAGCCGCTGGAAAAGGGTTTAGAATCATTTTACATTTGATTTTAGTTAATTAAAGCCTGTTTAAGCATTGTTGTTTACCTGTTTAAATACCAAAAATAAAAAATTAAATTCTATATTTATTAGATGTTTGTAACATTAAATGCAAAATAATCTCAAAGTAATGTAAATAAGTTAACACGTTACTTTCTTGGGGCAGTAACTCAGTAGTAACTCAACTTTATGTTTCTAAAAATACTAAGTAATGAGTAACTAATTACTTTTTCAATACTTCCCCAACACTGTACTTGAACACAATTGGTTCCTGAAAAAAAGCACAATATGTCTCCTTTAATTTGATTGTTTATACTCTTCCCTATGCGTGTAAAGTTAGCATTATTATTATTTTTTTTTATTTATATTTTTTTACGATTAACATGATCACATTCCGCACTTACGCATAGGTCGCTCCGGAGCTGCCCGTACTGCGCGGACACCCAAAACCCCCTCCGCTCCTCCAGCGTGACGTAGGGCTCGTCCGGGTACCTGGCTCGGTACTTTTTCAAGAACCCCCCTTCGAAGTCAGCGAGGACCCCATCCATATCGACCAGCACCCGCAGTCTCTTCTTCTTCCTCTTCCCCGACGCTACGGTGGACGACGACATGCTTAGGCAAATCCTCTTAACCGGCTCGCGGAGAAAACTTCCTAGTAGGCGTGTAGAAAGCGACATCGTTCGGACGGACACTAACGTTAAAGCTCACCGGACTGCAGCGGTTGTAGCGACGCGCGGGTTACGTTGAGCTCTTCGTGCATGTGTGGATTCTAAAAAAAAAAATCTTCGCTTATTTAAAAGTTTATCCACAAACCAAGAAATGTCTCAATTATCAATTATTTAACTTTACGTCGGTTTGTCATTGGTGTTTTTTTGCGGCGAGCTAATGTGGAGGAAGCTAACGTACAGGCAGGGGGCTAACCTAACTTTAGCACGTTAGGTCAAAAGTGGCACATGCACCGGGAGTGACAGCGGGGTCAGGCGGTGTATTCTGGTGCGGCCCGTGGTGACAGTTATGGGGGCTGCACTTCTGTGGCGGGTGTCAATAACAGCGAAACAACGGGGAAATGCCACTTCAGCAACACCAAAGAAAAGTGCAGCAAAGAGAGAACAATCTGTGCTCCGGGCCACGACAAAGATCGTCTATGGAGCAGGATGCGGTGCGGCTACGACAATGCACACACAAGTCATTTACGTTTGTTTACGTTGCAAACTGTGATGTGTAACGATGCTGTAATAATGTGTTAGTTAAACGGAGGTGGTTAGAGAAGTCGTTCGATGAAGATGTAAAAGAAAGCAATAAATGGGTGAATATTTGCTCAAATGAAGAGTATAAAACTATTTGTAAACAATGTAGATTAGTGTTTCTGCTTCTATTTGATAGCGAATCACTCTGCACTTTGAATTTTTTGTTTTATTTAGCTACAAATATACAGAAATGTGTAAAACTATGTATATACTATGTTTTTGTCAATACAGCCTGGAGAAAATGTAGAAATACAACGAAATGTGAAAACATACGATAAACGCGTTTTCACGCCAAAATGTAAAATAACCACAAATTTTGCTACTAAAATGGGTAAGTTTAGGGCTGTGGCTTCGGGTAAGTTAAGATTTTTGTATTAAAGATATTTTTATTAACTTTTTTCAGTATTTAAACAAACAAAAACTGCACATTTTATCTGTACAAAACAAATGATAAGCATGTACAAAAACTGAAAAGCACAAGCACAGCATTAAAAGCAATATACACCTCTATAATTAAATTATCATTACTACTCCCTGTTTAATTCTCAGATGATCAAAGATTGTTTCCCATTTTTTGAAAAGACTGGTTTTACCACTAATATAATGTCTTAAATATTCTATAGTAATAATATCTGAGATGTTTTCTTCCACAGTTGTGTGGAGGGGGCATCACCTCCAACCCATTTTAACATTATGGTCTTTCTAGCCAACATAAGCAAAAATTGTACAATATCTTTGTGAAACGTCAAACCTACAGGTATAAAACCAAGTGTACACAGCAATGGATCAGGGACCAGGTCTGCCCTATAACATCACTTATCTCCTTACATACTGCATGCCAAAAGGACTGTATAATTTACACTCCCACAAACAATGAAATCTAGTCCCAGTGACTAAATTAAATTTAGGGCAAATTGGTGAGATTCCTGGAGTATATTTACTATATATGTAAGGAGTAAGTAAACATTGTGTAGAATATTACATTGCATCTCTTTATAACGATTACAGACTGATATTTTGGAAGGCAAGAGCAAAATTTCGTCCCATGCTTCATTATCAATTGTTGTCTTCACGAGAGCCGTAAACATTTCAATAAGATTTACCCATTCAACCAAAAGAAAAGTCGCCACGCAACTTCAACCAAAATATTTTTTTACCATTTGGCTATTTTGACATAAAAGGGCGTGAAAACATGCTTATTGTACGTTGTTGACATTTTGATGTATATCTACATTTTCTCCTGAGACTAGGCTGTTTTTTGTAGTTTGAGTTACACTAGACCATATTTAAATTCAGAAAAGTAGCGCAAGATTGAACCCTGATAATTGGTGTCTAATTATTACGATTATATTTCTGTAATTTATTATTGTCTTTTTATTAAGTTTATTTATTTATTAAGACCACAGACACACATAAGTCAATAAAAAAAAAGAAAATAAAAATTGACCTGAATAAAACCGGTCATGAGCCGAATCTGGACCCCGGGCCGCAGTTTGTCCAAGTCTGATTTAGACAGAACAAGATTATCTATGGCTTAGAGTTGACTTAGTCTCTTTTTAAACTGCTATGAGCTATATTTTAATCCTGATTTGGTGGTATTTAATGTGCCAAATATTAGAAAAGATATGCTCTGTCAATATTTTACTTTGTCTTGGAATATAACTCATGTAATTATTCATCTTGGTAAGCATCCTGGGATTCAATGATGGAAGCGTGCCTCATAAATCAGCCATTCCTCATCAAGTTACAATAAATCACATACAAATGGGTTGAGTGTATTGCACATTCTACAGGTCATAAATATTTCAATCAGGTGAGCAGCTAAAAAGAATATTGCTCAAATTGTGACTGACTTTTTCCTTCCTTCCGGCATCATACAATTCCAGAATATAAACAGAACAAGTACAAATGTCAAAGGTCAAATAGAGGGCAAGAGGGTGTTCCTATTGTCTTATCGATAACATTGTACTTTTGTAGACTATAACAACAAAAAACATTCATATATTCTTTTTACCTCCCCTTTTACCTGATGTATATTATTGGTTTTGACATAACATCATTTTATAAACTAGTAATAAAACATGAATTAACTTGATTGTTTTCTAAAAAGTGAATAGGTTGTAGTCTTTGATTGTAATAAAACAGGCTACACTTTTGTGAATTTTACTTTAATTTATTTCGTGACAAACCCAGTATCAAAAAGTCTACAAGCCCATAAAGATACAACCGATTAAAAAGCCAGAAAAAAATAAAAGAGTAAATATTAATAAGGTTTAAACATAAACTTAAATGAAAGCCTGTTTTTGTCTACACGTATTTGTTAAATAAGTAGTTTTATTTTATTTATATGTGGAGAGAAGCTTCTGTTGTTTTAACTGATCTTTGATGAAGGATCGTCACTTCCTTCCTCTCCTCCTTTCTCACACCATAATTAATTTTAAATAATTAATTGAGCGCTTCTAGCACTCTTATGAATTTAGGTTTGACAATGTATGGCATAAATGAGTAAAAAAATATAGCGTAGTTGTATTTCTCTTCAGGAAAACAGGTTTTGACGTAAATCTCGCTGCAGTGTTTCCTCCGCGTGTGAACTCTCGCGGTATCTGTGCCCCAGTGGCGGCTGTGTGGCCCCCAGTCTCAGTCCGGACGGAGGAGTTTCTGACGTTTGAATGAAAAACAGTGCCCATCGCTCCACGTTGGACTCTGGAAATAATGGCTTCAGCCTTGGAGCAGTTTTGTGAACAACGTGCGGCAGCTCTCCGCACAAGGTAGGCGCGGCAAACTAGTTCGAGAGGGAAGTATTAGCCTCGGAGCTAGCTTATGCTATCCAGTGCCTTGCCGATAGCTAGGCAGCCAAACTGGCCAGAGCCTTCTTTTGCTTTATCATGTAAACACACACCCAAAATCACTTTATTAGACTTCGAGAGTGGTCTCATTTGTCGCTATGTGATACATTATAGACCAAAAGAGCTAACAATTAGCACACAACGCAAAGCTAATGTGTCAGTAGTTCAAAATTATACTTTTTGGTTTTGATCTGGAAAATAATTTCTGGGGACTGGCTGCCGGTAGTCCCGCCTTTCCTTCACGCGATTGGCTGGCGAGCTAAACGCGTGAATCCGATTGGTGAGAGGCGCCTGTCATTCGCGCTGGCCTCTCCACTGTTGCAAGGCCTTGACAGGACACTTGACCGAGCGATTTATAAGAAAACCGTTACACTCACGACGGGTTTTAACGGCTAACTTACTTCATGCTACACTACTGCAACTATTAGGCTGTTGATTTTGGTACAGGTACATAAACTTAGACTTATTAAACGGCTTGAATTATATGAATGGCAAGTTGGGTCAGGTGTTATTATTTGGTTATCTGATCTTGTAGTCAGTAGGCCTACGTATTAAATTTAGTTGTTTCAAATATAACATAACCTTAAGCAGCACTAGAACTAAAACGTCTGTAATTAATCAACTAATAAATAATAATAATAAATTGTAACTGGACAATACAGACTCCGAAGCACTTAAAATATTATTCTTTAACAATTTCATTATTATTAACCACAAGGTCTACAATACATAATCAACTATTTCACATTTTATTTAAAAATTCACTTATTTGTCATTTAATAAACGTTTGACTAGTTGACTATTAAAATAATCGTTAGTTGTAGTTCTAATCATGACAAATCCTGACTTTTGTTTTGTCTGATTCCATTAAACTCGTGAAACTCCGACCTTTTGCCTAAGTGAGCTAACACTTGGGGTACAGTGGGGTGTGTATGTGCAACATTAACCAGTATACACATCTAAAGTTACATACAATGGTAATAGGTGCGTAACTAATAACGTTTATGTAATATGATCTTGCGTTAAATGTTGTTACTACTGGAGTAAACCAATTGGGTAAAGCAAATTGGGTTCAAGAAATGTCACTGGTTTTGCAGTATTTTAGGTTCAAACTATTTCACATGGTAACTAATTAAACTAAAAAAATCTATATTTTTAGTAGTAAAATAAAAAATTAGGACTGGGCATTTGGTTAAGGTTTGAATCGAGAGTTCAAAAGTCAATTCTCCATGATTAAGATGTTTACTTTGAAGCTAATTTTCAGACGTTAGAGAAAGAAATAATGATGATACGTGTGTGTTAAATGGTACAGGGCTATAGTCAGTAGTTTAAGGTAAATTGTAAAGTATTGTATGTCTAATTTTGCATGAAATCTTTCTTATCCTGTACACTGTAAAAAATATAGGGCAGTTTAACTTAAAAATGTAAGTACAAATTCTGCCTTAAAGTTTTATGTCATTAAAACTCATGTATGCGAGTTGTGTGACATTCTCTCACATTCTTTCTCTCTCTTCTTACCCCCCCGCCGCTCTTTTTTCACTCTCTCTTTCTCTACTGTCTCTCTCTTTCTCTCTCTCCTCCCTCTTCTTTCCTGTCTCTCCTGTCTGTCTCTCTCTCATCTCTCTTTCTCTCTGTGTATCTCTTTCTCTCTCTCCTGCCTCTTTCCCTCCCTTTTTATTTCCTGTCTCTCTCTATGTCTGTCTTTCACTTTCTCCTCTGTCTCTCTCTCTTTCTAGACCCTCTCTCTCTCCCTCTTTCTCTCCCTCCTGTTTCTCTCTCTCTCCTGTCTTTCTCTCTCTCTCTTCCTTTTTTCTCTTTCTCTCTTTTTTCTCTCTCCAGTCTCTCTCCTTTCTCTTCTCTCTCTCTGTCCCTCTTTCTCTGTTTATAACCTTAAAGTTTAAGTTAAAAATCTATGACTCACTATGTCAAGTTATATCAACATAAAGATTTAAGTTAGTTTGACTTTTCGGCCTTAGGATTTTTACAGTGTAGGCTTGTGCTCTCCTACAATTCATTCACCTTGTTCCAACTGAACTGGTCTAAAGGTGTCTCAAAAGCATACGTTGCCATGACAACAAAGTTACCGTTTCTTCCCTTGTGTGAGTGAAGTTGCAGATAAGATGTTGATCGTGCCTGCCGGGGTGTTTCTGTGTTCAGGTCAGATGACTCAGCTGTGTGAGCTGATCAACAAGAGCGGGGAGCTGCTGGCCAAGAACCTGTCCCACCTGGACACAGTGCTGGGGGCCTTGGACATCCAGGAGCACTCCTTAGGCGTCCTGGCTGTGCTGTGAGTACTTCTGTTCTGTGACTGTCTAGAGTAGACTACACGGCTCATAAGAGAGAAGGGAAATATAGAAAAGAGTTTGAAAGTGTTGATTTGCTGATATGCAAAATTAGTTTAGAAGTATATCCTCAAAAAGAAGAAGACACTTCTATTGACTGATATGAGTTTGTGTGAAATTATTATTTTGGATTCTTAGAGCTGATACTGAATATTTACAATTTTTAGAATTCTATGACCAATGGGCTCTGCTAATTGATTGAACTGATATGCCTGACTGATTTGAATAACCTGCATAATTTACAAACTCAAACAATTCTTTATTACATGTAAGGTGAGAGTTGAGCTGGATAATAATGTGTTTTTCTGAGGATACAAAAAGGTTATGCTAAATATTGAACATATTATTTATTGTAAAATGCTGTTTGGCTTTAGAAATTAGGACAAATATCGGCCCAATCTATGTTGGCCAACTGATATGTCAGTCTTTACAGCTAAGGAAGACATGAACTATAATAAAGTTGTCTTGGCTTAAAGTTATAATTTTTCAAGAATACTGGCTTCAGCTGCAGGCTGAAGGCTACTGCAATGTTTGTAGAATCTGCTTCATTTATTCATCTGTATAACAATTGGTTTACTGACTTTAAGGTTTATTTTTCTGAAGAAGTCCTGTGTTACAAGGTTCGCACAGTTTTGGAAAACCTGGAAAAGTTTTGGAAAATAAGAAAAACTTTGGGTTCAAAACTAAATTTAGAATAATTTGCTCTAATTGTCCAGCTTCTGCTAAGATGGAGAAAAACATGTTTATAAAAGTGCGCCTGTAAAAATTTTGCGCCTGTTTGAAACTGGAATTAAAGGAACTAAGTGTTATCTATTATTAAATTGATCATATGTTGTAAAAGTCTCTTTTCCCCCCTGAAATGATTGTATTTCAATTTTAATCTGTTAAAGAAAGTGGATAATTGATTGACATACATGTATGAATAAGTTAAACAGGATCATGAAAATGTTGAAGATTGTTTTAGAGAAGTCATGGAAAACCTTCATTAAAAATCTGTATCAACCCTGATGTTAGCAACCTCCATTAATGAGCTATGGACGATATACTGTATCAGTGTCAGTATTTGTATTAATTCACTCTTGGTTGTTATTTTGAACAAAGCAAGGATTCAAAGTGGAAATAAAATAAACAAGCTAAAAATATGGACTTTGTTTTAATGTGAAAAGTAAGTTTGTGATGTTGTGAGCCTTCCTACAGGTTTTACGAGGCAAACGTCAATGTCAGCAAATATCGGCTAGCGCTCTCAGCAGGAGACCAAATACTGGCTATCAGTATTAGTTGTAAAATCCATATTCACCCACTATTAGGACTGAAC
Organism: Mugilogobius chulae; assembly: GCA_038363315.1. Taxonomy (NCBI): domain Eukaryota; kingdom Metazoa; phylum Chordata; class Actinopteri; order Gobiiformes; family Gobiidae; genus Mugilogobius; species Mugilogobius chulae. Next base: position 452,122 of record CM076401.1, read on the forward strand.
TGTGACTCAACTTGACTTAGATGTACTTAAAACACACATTCGCCACATTATTTCCTTTAAACAGCATCAGCCTATTCTAAATCTACAAAAACACTACAATATGAAAACAAACCGTTACAAAAACTAATCTGCTGTAACTTTATCTGTGTTGTTTTTTTTTTGCCGCAGATTCGTCAAGTTCTCCATGCCAAACATCCCGGACTTCGAGACGCTCTTCTCCCAAGTTCAGCTCTTCATCAGCACCTGCAACGGAGAACACATCAGATATGCAACAGACACTTGTAAGCGCCTATCCGCCTTTAAAAAAAAAAAAGAAGGCTTAATTAGCTGCAACGCGTCCACGCTAATTAGGCCGTTAGCTCAACCACCTCGTCGTTAAATCGCATAAATAATCCGGCAGACATGTTTATGGATTGTGGATAGAAGGGTAAATGAACTTGTTTTGTCTTTTTGTTTTTCTGTCTATGCTTCAGTTGCCGGTCTCTGCCATCAGTTAACGAATGCCCTAGTCGAGCGGAAACAGGTAAGGCTTCTCAAAACAGTCATGTAAATGTATTCAAACTGGAATTTTCACTGTGTTCTCAGGCACGTTGCATGAAAAAGGCAGAAACTAGAATCTGTTAAACAATACAATCTTAATTAAAGCTGGGTTACGTAACTTTTTTTGTTTGTAAAAAATTCAACTTTATCATGTCTTAAAAGAAGGGGTCCCGCACACTGCCAATCCTTGCAAAAATAAATTTATTAACAGTGCAACGTTTCGGCCATGCGGCCTTCTTCAGGCAAACAGTGAAAAGGGTGTAAGGAGCCATCTTAAATAGGGTGTGGCCTTCAGAGGTACGTCCCCTCTAGATGGCACAATCCACAGAAATCAATCAAATGAACATTAATACCATAACCCCCAATATATACATTACAAGTTATACATCACATAAAAATGTAGTGCTTTTGTACACTTGAGATAATGAATATAGACAGCAGGCAATCTGCCAAATACCTGGTGCACTACATTCAACTATTCAAGGACACCATAGACTGTAATACTGCACCTACCAGAAAACATTCACATATGTCCATAATCACAAAAAAATGTTCAAATTTAGTTCATCATTTAATCCCTTAGGCGCAAGAGTTTGGAGGGTAAAAATCCAAAACGCCTCACGCTGTTTTAGGAGGTTGTCGTGGTCGCCCCGCGTGGTGGAGGAGGGACCTGCTCTATGCCCATGAATCTGAGTGTACTGGTGTCATGCTTTAAGTCATTGAAGTGAACCGCCACTGGATAGTCCCTGTCGTTTCTTCGGATTGAGCTTTTGTGCTCAGATATCCTTTGTTTAAGTTTTCTGGTGGTTTTGCCTATGTAAGCCAAACCACAAGGGCAGCGAAGCATGTAGATAACATGGGTATCACAGATGAAGACGCACAGAGAATTTTATTTCCTGCGACTGGTTTGGAGACTCTGGAGTCTTGCGAAGATTTAAAAGTAAAATTGGAAAGACTGTATTTAAAAGAAGCAAGACTGACCATGCACGGTTCGACTTTAAGCGAATATTGGAGGAATAAAAAAATTCCACGTGGGCTACGTATCCAGAAAGCCCCCACAATTGGAAAATCAGATGTGGATTTTGTGAAGAAATGGGGAGAGATTCTCAACAAATGCTCCCTAGACTTGATGTTACTCATTATTGAACATGTATCAATGGAAGCTGACAACATCAAAAAGGACATTGGAATACAAGAGCAGCAAATAAAGGAAAAGCACGGCGGTGCGTATCCGGCTATAGACACTTCAATAAAGAATTCTGTGGGCAAATACAAAGAGCAACTACTGAGCATCAAGTTGAAGAAATATAAAAGAGACATTGGGGACTATCAGAGAAACGAAATATACAACTGGGAACGCCAGGAGCAGCAGACTTCCTCATCTCAGTTGGCACACACGCGCCCTTTACGCACGGCTTCCTCCACTGGTGCGCGTCGTAGAGGAACCGCCCAGCCACGTAACACTGAGGATTCGTCAATGGAAAGCGATTTCACTTTGGATAGTGATTCGAGCCAACAATCCTACAACCGTCCTTTTTTACGGGATCGCAACAAGAGACCACAAGACACAAGAAGAAATGCCGTAGGGGCAAGCGCTCAAAAAGGCGCACAACGACCGTGGACACGGAGTACATCCCGAACACGGTAATTAATTTATCAGCGAAAACGTTAACCAATGAGCAAACGTCCCTATTGCAAAAAGGACTCTCTTTTGTTCCCCAAAATAAAGTTAATGTCTTTGGTTTAAAAGTGGACCTCTATAAATGTTTCAGACAAATAAAATTGAAACACTTTTTTTCAAAAACTGCAACCAGCACACAATCTTCTTTATTCAGGTCTAAAAGTACATTTTGCCCTACTACGCAGAATGCATCCATCAATACATTTTGCAGAATAGTAGAAAATGAGATTATGCAAGTTGTAACCAAACCACATAAGCCCACCAATCCCTCTAATTTAACAACAGAAGAGAAGGGGGCTTTAACAGAGCTAATGAACGACAAGGATATCGTTATTAAACCTGCTGATAAGGGGGGTGGCATTGTGATTCAAGACACTATTAAATACAAGGATGAAATTCTTTCACAATTGTCTGACAAGCGCTTCTATAAGAAGTTAAATCAAGATCCCACTATGACTTTCCAAAAAGAACTATTTACATACCTCCAAAACGCTAAAACAAAGAACTGGATTACAGAATCAGATGAAAAATTTCTTTTTTGTAAACATCCCATTCGTCCTGTAATTTACACATTACCGAAAATCCACAAATCCCTCACCAACCCACCAGGTCGACCTATTGTGGCCCAAACAAATTCTCTTTGGTCACCCCTGTCGACTTTTATAGATTATTTCATCAAGCCATATGTTCAAAATCTGCCAGCTTACATCAAAGACTCCACGGACTTTATTGAAAAATGTTCGTCCTTACAAAATCTACCCGATGAGTCTTTATTGTTGACACTGGACATTGCGAGTCTATACACAAACATTCCACATGATGGAGGACTTGAAGCGTTGCGCTTTTATCTACAAGATCGAAATGAGACCCTTCATCCAAACGAATTAATACTTGACTTTGCCAATTTTGTGATGAAATATAATTACTTTACTTTTGAAGAAGATTTTTACCTACAAGGCCTCTACCCATGTTATCTACATGCTTCGCTGCCCTTGTGGTTTGGCTTACATAGGCAAAACCACCAGAAAACTTAAACAAAGGATATCTGAGCACAAAAGCTCAATCCGAAGAAACGACAGGGACTATCCAGTGGCGGTTCACTTCAATGACTTAAAGCATGACACCAGTACACTCAGATTCATGGGCATAGAGCAGGTCCCTCCTCCACCACGCGGGGGCGACCACGACAACCTCCTAAAACAGCGTGAGGCGTTTTGGATTTTTACCCTCCAAACTCTTGCGCCTAAGGGATTAAATGATGAACTAAATTTGAACATTTTTTGTGATTATGGACATATGTGAATGTTTTCTGGTAGGTGCAGTATTACAGTCTATGGTGTCCTTGAATAGTTGAATGTAGTGCACCAGGTATTTGGCAGATTGCCTGCTGTCTATATTCATTATCTCAAGTGTACAAAAGCACTACATTTTTATGTGATGTATAACTTGTAATGTATATATTGGGGGGTTATGGTATTAATGTTCATTTGATTGATTTCTGTGGATTGTGCCATCTAGAGGGGACGTACCTCTGAAGGCCACACCCTATTTAAGATGGCTCCTTACACCCTTTTCACTGTTTGCCTGAAGAAGGCCGCATGGCCGAAACGTTGCACTGTTAATAAATTTATTTTTGCAAGGATTGGCAGTGTGCGGGACCCCTTCTTTTATCACATTTTCAGGGTTATCCCATTTATCCTACGCACCTGTCTCATCATTGATGTGCAGAGTCTTTTGCTTTTCCAACTTTATCATGTCTACCAAAAAGTATTCAGCAAAAGTAGCATTTTGTGTCAAAAACAACTGTGCACTATCTGAATCTATTAATAAACTGTTTTATTGCTCATAGATTGCTGAAAGAAGCATTCTGATTGGCTGTGCTTGCGTGGTCCACCTCAGTTTCACTTTGCTGTCTGTAAAAAAAAAAAGCTAAAACATAATGTGGATATTAGTTACCATGTGTCAAAGTGTCAGAGCAAGGATCTAGTTGGACAGATTTAAATACTTTTGTGGTCTGAAAATCGGGTACCTCAGCTTTAAGTGTTTGATTAGTCGATGGTGCTTCAGTTACGCAAAAGTTTATGTAGATCCTAAGGCAACAAGTTAACAGTCTGCTGAAATAATTGTCAACTAATTTAGTAATCGAATAATCGTTAACTTATCTGTATATGGGTTTCAAAACATGTTATTAGCTCAGTAAGTTTTAGATTTAGCCATTTCTTAGCGATGATGTTAAGCAATGACACTTGTAAATTTTGTGGCAAACTTTGTAGTAGAACTATAATCGATCAAAGAAATTATTGGTTGACTAAAGACATGTCCCACCGACCGATTAGTTGATTAAAAAAATGGCGTGGCTTAAGATCTAAAAACTAAAAAGTATCTTGATTGAATTGACCCAATCTGGGCTAAAAATGCAATGGGGTTTGCAGTTTATACAGAAAATGACTTGGAAACAGCATATTAGACCAATGATTTCAAATCAGCTATTTTAATCCTTTTCATTGTTGTTAATATAAATCCTTATAATGTAAATCCAATAATTAGTCAACTAAGACTCCATCGACTGATTAATTGGACTACAGTGCTGCTAACTAGTGTAAACACTAGTTTGCTTGTAAATCTACACCTCCAGAATGTTCTCAAACAATGTAACAGTAATTAGAAAAAAATACAAATCGGTAATTACATGAGCTAATATGGAAAAAAGAAGTTCTTGAATGAAGTTTAAATGATCTTACTTTAAAGGCACATTGTGTAACTTTTTGACCGAAAACGAGGTTTAAATAAAATACTGTTTTTGTAATTTACTTTTTTGCACGAAACCTACAAAAATGTGTCTTTTCTTTGAGTGAGCTTGTCCTCAAAATAGACATTTTTTTCTTTTATCTGTATGTTTTCACATTATCATAAAATGTATTGATCTTTATCTGGAATGTTACAAAATATTGTTTTAACGTCATATTCCAGTTGAATCTGGAAGCTGAGTTTTCACTTCCAGAAAGTTACACGGTGTCACAATTCGACTTTGAAAATACAGTTTAACTTCTTACAATAAGATTCCAAGTATGGACAGAGAATGTACTGTAAATTAGCTCTGTAGCTATATTTTGGCATATTTACATTTGTCCACAACAGATGTTCTTTAATATACATTGTCCTATCAAAAATTCTTATTTGACTTTTATTTTTAAGTGAGAAAATGTTTATTTTACACATTTTTGGTAAAACTTTATATTATATGTTTGTTCCATCGACAAATCATATCAAGACAGTCAAAACATTTCAGTTTCAAGCACTGGTCAAGCACTGAACTTGTTACTTTATTAAGATGATCATTTTTTCCCGTGTACCTCAGCTCTATTTTTTGGGGGAAAAAAGGATTTCAAGACTCTTACATTCTAAACACTAATCGATGACCAAAATAAGTGTTAGTCGCCGCTCTAATTAAGATAATGCATTATGCAAATATTACTTTTGTGTTGCTTCTTCTTCACAAGCACAACCAGAAGTTTTGTCTGTGAGATACTTTCCCCTCTGAGCCTCGGAAAACACACTTTTAAGTTTCCTAGATTTGTGATGTCATAGGTTGATTTTCTTTTAACTGTTTTTAAGTTCATTCAAATCATTTACAAATCCAAAACCTCATGTCCACAGCAGTTGTAACACTATATTTGCCTTCTCCTGCATGTTTCTTTCCCCTAGCGTAAATGATGAAGTTTCACACTAAACATTTAAACTCTGTGGAATCCCTGACGCAGACTTGCTCCTCGTGCCTCGGTGCCTCAGGCTGTCTGACTTGGCAGATTCATAACTTGTCTTTTTCTCTCTTTGACAGCCTTTGAGGGGTGTAGTAGTCCTAAAACAGGCAATAGACAAAATGCAGATGAACACGAACCAGCTTACCTCAGTCCACGCAGACCTGTGTCAGGTATGGTCATCGTCTTAACTGTCCAGTTTCATGTCAATATTGTAGAGTTTTCAAAAGTATTCAAAATTAGATACTCATCCATACTTTGACTGGTATTGTAAATAGTAGGGCTGGGTATTGCCAAGAGCCTTCCGATACGATACGTATCCCGATACAGAGGTCACGATACGATACATATCCCGATACATGTAAATGCTGATATAATTTCCTTAATATGTCACATATCAAGTGTCAAATGCAAAGGAATTTTATTTTCAAACTACTCTTTATGTTACATACAAGTGTCTTACAAATAAGCTATTGTTTGGCTAAATAGTTTCAGCCTTAACCCTGCTGTCCAGGTTTATAAGTGTAAATTATATACATTTTAGTATGCCGATACGTATCCCGATACACCTTCCTGTAACGATACGCGTATTGCCAATGAGCTTGTCACGATATATCCCGATTCCGAAACATTGAGTACAGCCTAGTAAATAGATTCATATTTGATGATTTATGGAATTTCCCTTGATCAGGTATCAATCCCATGATTCAATTCTGCCGATATCCTGGTTGTGTCTTAAATTGAACGTAATGAGACTATTCTCTGACTCATATTGACTTAAAAATAGCAAGTTAAATAACTCTAAATGGCCCATTTTCTAAATAATTAACCACTCATTTCACAAAAACAAAGTTAAGATCATTATATGTAAGATTAAGTGAAAGACTTTTCAAATTTCAAACCAGTTAAGCCATTTTTTTGGGATAATTTATTTTACTTCTTGTTCATACATGATGAAATCACACTCTGAAGTTGCCTAGCAACTATGTAATGCATTTGGCCAAAACTCCTCTAATGTAGCAGGCTTTTTTTAACTGTAGACATCAAAATACTCACTGTTTTTGTTACATTTAGACTCACATGGTCATAATAATGTGTTTATAACTAATCGTATGATTTTTCTCTGATCAAATAAGCTTGCACCTGCTTATTACAACTATCTTATTAGAGAAAAATGATAGTTTGGTTATCAGAAAACAGAATGAATTTACCAAACATAATAATGTGTTTCTTTATTCAACATAAGGCCAGGGGTCCAGATTAGGCCTCCACCTATTAAATCCAGCCCACTACACATCTTCAAAACATTAGATAACATTTTTTTTTTTAATTTACTGGTTTGATTCTTGTCTAGTTATAGTAGTTTAGTCTCTGGAGGGGTCGATCGCGCCACTTTGTCTGGTTTCATGAAGTTTAGCGTCTTTTGTGCAAATAACAGTGAAAAAAAGGGATTAATGCAATGAACACATGATCCACCTCAAACCACAATAGTCTTTTTTTTTTTATATAATCACTTCAACAGGACCGCGCGGTTTTGAGCGTGCGGTGCACTTTCCTCTGCTCTGCTTTTAGCGCACTAGCTCCAGAGGCAACAGCTACAGGACGCGCACGAACAAAGGCACCAAAGTCTGAGGCCCCTCTCCATCGTTATCACTAAAACAGATCTAGTGATTAGAAAACACAAGGTTAGCATTAGGTTAAACATCGGTTATTTAATTGTTGCCTCTAGAATTTAGTTTTTCTGAATAATTACTACATTAGCAGGGTTCCACGTGTCCTGGAAAACCTGGAAAATCTGGAAAATAATTAGCACGATTTCCAGTCATGGAAAACACATGGAAAATGAGAGAAACAGCCAAATGTCATGGAAATATAATGTTTTTCTCTAAAATAACAAACGAGATTTTTGCAATTTACAAACATAGTAATAAAAAAAATGCCTTTGTACTAATGTAAAACTGCTAAAAAGTATAGGATTTGCAAACCCAGATTGCAAAAACTTACATCCAAAATTTAATTTATCATTTTTTCACTTGGCTGTTTATCCAAATGTTTTAATTGGAGGCATACATTTTTACAAAATAAGGTCAACAGTAGTTTGATGTTTTGATGTGTCAAAAACAATGATTTTTTTCTCATGTTCTTCAGCCACTGGAAATCTGTAAAATGCATCAGGTTGCACCAAAATTGACTTAATTTTTCAAAAACCTCAGGGGAGGACCCCCTGACCCCCCACTCATGTTTTTCTCCCTGCACCACTGCATAAATACTGTAACTGTGATGCTAATGAAACACCTAAAAAAAAAAAGGCTATCAAAGCAAATTGCCCCGTCTGACAAAATCAAATTTTGACTGAGAACTGGTCACACGACGGTTTTATATACTTTGATTGTCATAAATGTGGTTTATTGGGCTGTCACAAACTTGGCAAAACAGGATAAATTTTAGTGATGTAGATGTCGTGATTACATAAAATCCTTGTTGCGAATGTCCTGGAAATGTCTGAAAATGTTTTTGGGATATGAGTGGAACCCTGATTAGTGAAGTCAACATTTACAGCTTTCAGTTTATATTACAAGTTGAAATACATTTAAATAAAATTGTGACTGTATTAAGTAATTTAGATTGTATTTTACAGCCAATGTTTAGTTACTAATACAAATCTAGAAATAAAAATTGATTAAACAAAACAGAAAAATTATTATGTAGATTTTTTATTTTATTTTTGTTTAACTTTTTTTTTTATTATTATTTTGTGATTGCAATTTTTCAGTATATCTCCCACCTATAGATATAATTTTAGAGCAATCTTTCGATGTGTCCCTATAGAGTTTGATCATTTTGAAATATTCTTTTTTTGTTAAATAATAAGTCCTGTGTTTTGTCTTTGCAGTTGTGCTTGTTAGCAAAGTGTTTTAAGCCCGCACTGCCCTTCTTGGAGCTGGACATGATGGACATCTGTAAAGAGAACGGAGCCTACGACGCAAAGCACTTTTTATGTTACTACTACTACGGCGGCATGATCTACACGGGCCTGAAAAACTTCGAAAGAGCACTGTATTTTTATGAACAGGTACCAGTCCCGTCTCTGTAAGCTACCATCTCTGCGTTTGTGTTGAATGCGTGATGTTTGTCTCTGTTGTTCCAGGCAATAACCACTCCAGCCATGGCAGTGAGTCACATCATGTTGGAAGCCTATAAAAAGTACATTCTGGTGTCGCTCATTCTTCACGGCAAAGTGCAGCAGCTGCCCAAGTACACGTCACAAATAGTAGGGAGGTTTATCAAGGTAAGGACGCGCCGCTATCACACGACTTTTCATGTCTCGCACCTTCTAAGAAATATAAATGTGAGCTTTTATTTTTTTGGAGTCAGATTAGGCTTTTTAACAAATAAATCTCTGACTTCAGTAGAACATCTCTAACTTTTTGTTTTTTGTAAATGCATTATTGATCTAAAACAGTGCCATAAAAGAAACTTCCTTTTTAAAACACCAAAGCATAGTGCATATTGACTTCTCAGCCTTACAAGTAACAATTATCATGCATATACAATTTGTATTTATTTATTGAATTTCAGGCAGATGAATTCCTCCCTAATTTAAAGAATTTGGCATGGCAAATGAACTTTTGTTATTATAGCAGTAGCATTAAAAAACAAAATAAAATAATTTTAAATGAAGAAATGTCCTATGTGTTGCCAGATTGAATTATTGTCCCAGAGCCTGCTAAAAAAATATCGTACACATCAAATTCGGATACAATTTTTTTTTTTTTGCTCCTGAAATGAAAGGGGTGTAGTTGATTTTCACACTGCAAACACAGTTTATGTTTTAAATCCTTCAACACATGGTTAATGTCGACTTGTAGTCCTTTTGGTTGTAATTGGTCATTAAATGTCTTTTTACAACTAACAAAGTGAAATTGTAGAGGACCACCCAAGCACAGCCAATCAGAGCGCAGCATTCGGCTCCTGATTAGAACTAAAATTCATTATTATCCATTTTAGACAGTACACAGAGGTCTCATTTTTTCACAAAGTGTTGCATTTATCTTATACTTTCTAGTGGAAAACACAAAGTTTACTAGTTTACAACTAAGTTAATTACCCCAACTTTAAATTTTAGTCTGTTTCTCTCATTTGGGAGGATAAACTAATACATAATTGTCTCTATGTTTGATTTAAATTAATATCAATAGAAGTCAATCATACTTTATTTTAAGTAAATATTATAGCATTCATTTATTCACTCTATCTGATGTTGCCATTATTGCTCATGCGACATACATGTAGACTAATAATATTACAGAATACCACTAGAGCGCTGCAACGTGTTTTCTGATCCTGGATCAGTTTTAAGATCATTTGGTTAGTCAAGACCACAAAATATCTTACAGTTTGAAATTATCATACATTTATATAGTTCATAGTGACTTAGAATTACTGATTGTATATTGTTCAATTGTTAAAATTATTGTACAAATACTAATACAGCTAAATATTGTGCAATTTGCAACATTGTGTCCTCACAAACTCAATATGGATGACAGCATTTGCCTGAAGCCTATACTATGGATATGTGATGGGTGAGGGCTCGTTAAATGCCAATATGCACCCTTATTTGCTAACAAAATCCACCTAATTGAAGGAAAAATTAAAGCTCGAAAAACTGGAACAAAAACTCAAAAACGCCTCCTGCATAGGGACTGACAAAAATCAGCTAATTAAATTAATTTGAGCTCATTTAACAACATTACTACAATTGGGTGGTTTACTGTTAGTTGTTTACATCATAATGGCAACACAATTGAACCAAAAGCTTCTGGTTCAATTAGCTTCTGCACAGGCTAATAATGACGTCATAAACTCGACTTTCCGAAGCACATGAATTCAAACCAGTCGCTTAAAGTCAGTTTGTGTTGCATGTCGTCTTTAAATATTAAAAGCTATAATTACACTACTCTGGGGAAACGACTCTTGCAATTTCTGAAATGCTAACTACTCTATTCTCTCCTCTTAGCCCTTGAGCAACGCATACCACGAGTTAGCTCAGGTTTACAGCACCAACAACCCAGCAGAACTGCGAAACCTGGTCAACAAACACAACGAAACCTTCACAAGAGACAACAACACGGGCCTGGTCAAGCAGTGCCTCTCCTCGCTTTACAAGAAGAATATACAGCGGCTAACCAAGGTAAATCAGGCTAGCAATGAGAGATACTGCAGTGGACGCAATGTAATAATGACTTCTCTTTTCTCTCCAGACCTTTTTGACGTTGTCTTTGCAAGATATGGCTAGTCGTGTGCAGTTGTCCGGTCCTCAAGAGGCTGAGAAATATGTCTTACACATGGTGGGTTCTGCATTTATCACAGAGTTTAGAAGATTGACAGTTTTAGTAATAGAGCTTGGTGCCGGTACTCTCATTTTCATTCCCACGTAAAGCCCTACTTCGGCCAATTCTTCAAAAGGCCTGAGGACCGTATCTATACCTGGTCTTTAGAGATATATTAACAAAACAATGTGAAAAACGTAGCAGTCGTCGTAGTCGTAGAGCAACCCAATAATTGTTTTGATAAACACATTTGAACAGGGGTCTCAAATTTGCAGCCCCTGAGATGAGTTAATGTGGCCCTCAGGATGATGTCCCATTATTATTACACATTATCACAAACATTGTCTTAGTAACGGACACGAAAATGCAAATTATATGCAATTTGTTCAATTTGGGGAATAATCAAATACAATACAAAACAATGATTGTAAACATTGTTGTAGTTTTTTAGTCGATTAATCTTAACCGATCGATGGAGTCTTGGTCGACCAAAATTGTATTAGTCGACAAATTTTTTTATTTAGATTATAAGGAATTTGTTTTCAACAGAACACAATCATCTGAACTGTTTTTATCACACATTTTTCCTATCACTTTAAACGAGTTTTTGATGAACTACATAATATTAGTCTTTTGAGCAAGGTTACTTGCAGAGTTGTCACAATACTAACATTCCAACTTTATTTGATACAAACTTGATTCTCGATACCACAATAGAGTTAGAATGTCCTTTCAAGAAAGTCAGATTTATAACATTTTCAACACAAAATCCAAGTTCATGATCAAACATTTTAGTTTCAAACCAGTTTTGATGAAAGTCAAAATTTTAAAACTTTTCAGAAAATATGATTTTTTTTCTTTGCAGAAATATCAGATTTGTACAAATATAATGTTATCTGTATTTTCCACGCCTCCTTTTTAGTCGATTAATCGGTCGACATGTACCAAGAATTTCTTGGTCGACTACAGCCCTAGTGGGCATATAGTAGATGCTACTTGATAATCCTATAGAATATTTTTAAATGCGGTCCTCGACCAACCCTGACTTTGATCATTTCAGTCCTAGTTCCATTTGAGTTTAGATTCTGCTTTAGTATTAGCATCTAAACCGTAGAGACATTCATGTTTGTTAAAGCTAAATACAGAAATGTCAAAGGGACTCTACAGAGTGATACATTATCAGACCACAGATCCACTTAAATTTTTGCTGGTGTCTTTCTATGGGCCTTGGGCATGTCTTGCTGCAGTTCTTTACTAATGTAACTTATCAATTGGGTTACGTTCTAAAATCATGAGATATCAAATGTAGACAAGAGCCAATATGACTCCATATGAGATTTTAAAAGTAACACAGTTTAATGTATAAAATCACTGAAAAGAATCACATTTTGTGGGTAAATAATGGCATCAGATGTGGAAAATAAAATCCACTTTTATTTATTTGTTTACAATCATACACCAGGTCAATAAACCAGACAGTTGAACAGCAAATGTCACTATATAATGCTCTTCAGCTTACGACTTTTAACACAGATGTTTGGAATAATAATATTGCTTAAATGCTGTTTTTTGCCAAAGTACAAAAAGAAAAATGTTACCACACCAGCTTGTTAAAGCTGGTTTAGATCTCAGGAGCTAAACAGGTTGGGCCTGGGCAGTAATTGGATGGAAGACCAGTGGAACTCTCTTGCCATAGTTTGACAACCAGAAGAGAAATTAGCATGTCTTTAGGCAAGATACTTCACCCACATTGCCTACTATGGATCTGGCTGAACAAGGACAGCTGTGGCTACATTAGTAGTTTACCACCATAAAAAAAAAACTCTTTCCCACCATCTGGCTTTCTGACATTATTACATTCTAGAACATAAACTGAACTTTTTTTACACTATAGGAACATTAACTAAAGGAGAATGTTAATGTCATGTGCACTGAACCTATCTTTACATATTTTTTTAGATTGAAGATGGTGAAATTTATGCTAGCATAAACCAAAAGGACGGCATGGTGTGTTCCACGATAATCCCGAAAAATACAACAACCCCGCAATGCTCCACAAAATTGACCAAGAGGTACGTCTCATCTTCTGTCACTTTTAGTAGTTTTCCATCTTTAAAATTTAGCCTTGAAACCAAAATGATTCTGTGTTTCAGATGTTGAAATGTATAGAACTGGACGAAAAGTTAAAATCTATGGATCAAGAAATTACAGTAAATCCACAATTTGTGCAAAAGGTGAGTCGCTGTATTTATGTGTATTTATTTATAATTCATCAGGTGTCACAGTTAGAGAAAACCTGGAAAAGTCAATGAAAGTTAAGATTATCTTCCCAGGCTCTGGAAAAGTTTTGGAATTTTTTTGGTTATGGAAATTTTAAAATATTTTTGGTTTAGGAAATACATTTGTGACAATTATTAGACCATCCTGCAGTTTTTTTCTATTCTAACAAGAGTTTGTCAGGCCTACATTTTTACATTCTTTTTGGGGATAAATTAATGTGTCTATGAAACTGAAACTACTTCTCGAGGTTGGGTTCCTGTTCTTGTGACCTTTTTTGTCTCTGCAATGCAAATTGCCAGAAGGGGCAAATTGAAATTTGAAGTGATGGGTAACATCACGCTACGTGATAATTTCTTTGAAAATAAAGCCACAAATGAGCCCAAATGACACACAATAATAGATACAAACACAGAGAATCACTCTATGTCTAAAGCTGACTCTCCTGAGCTTTGTCCGTATTTCTTTATAAATGTTTATAAAAATAGATAACCGAGAACAAGAATTACATAAGGTACAAAGTTATGTATACATTATGTAGTTATAAAATAAAATGGCATAATAACAAGAAAAGTAATGTGGCAACCTCCACAAATGCAGAGGATCCAACATAACACAAATACATAAGAGTTACATTATTCCAGAGCACAGATCAGGTTGAACAGAACATACTTTATGAAAAAACATAATTTTCAGGAGGAAACTTTTAGAGCATTTTTAATGAGTTTGTGTACGTTCTTTTAGAGCGAGGGGAAGATTGTTCCAGCCTTTAGCTCCTCTGTATTGGACACTAAACTGGGATTGAGTTGAGAGATGTCCACTGCAAGTGGGAGAGTCATAGAATTCATTATTAAACATGAACATGTTGGTAAAAAGTTTTCCAATCGAACTGAAAACAAACAGACCAATTTGAAGCTGGTTCACTTGGCAAACACTCAGTATTTTGGCATTTGTAAACAAAGGTTGAGAGGAATGTCTGTTCTGCATAAAAATTATTCGCAAAGCTCGCTTTTTACTTTTAGTTTGATGGTGCTAGCCCAAACAATATTACAGTTACTAATATATGGATAAAGGGTTAAAGTTTGTACAAATCATGTTTTGTTATTGCATCAAATTGTAACCTTTCATTTCTTACCAGAGTATGGGATCGCAGGAAGACGACGTCGGTAGCAAAACATCGAGTTACTCCTGAGGGGCCTTGGACTGGGACAGAACGCCACAGCCACCAAAACACGTTCTTCCCGGGATGAGTCGGAATTTTTTTAAGAGGAAAACAAGAAAAAAAACATTCTATTGCATAAAAAGGACATTGGACAAGGAAAATCTTAAGTGTGTGGAATGATGATGAGTTTGGTTATTCTTTCAAAAAGCCCTTCTCTCAGTGTTTTATTTATCTTGTCCAGATTGGAACGCCACAGCTACATTTAAACACCATCAATAAAAAAACTGGACTTCTTTGTTTGGAACACACGTGTGAATATTCTCACTTGTTTTGTTTTATGGGTTCGCTGCATGACGGCCGTTACCGGGGCATTACAACTGAGGTGATGCATCTGCTTTGATTGACGGGAAAATTAGCAAAACAGATTCGACAATTGTAAAATCCGCAAAGATATCTCTCCCGACTTTTTTGTAGATAACAGAAATGTAAACACGGACATGCCGTCGATTTGCTCGGCACAATAGAACAGCGTTCACAATCTGAAGCACTGTCATGTTCTTGTTTTGTTTTTTTTCTCTCCCCTTTTTCCTTTTTTTTTTGTTTTTTAGGTCAGATCCACTAGAGGTCGCTTGAGCACTGTACAGAAAACCGTTTTGACAGGCTTGTGAATTTAAACTTGTCATGTCGTCTGGGAGCTTGAGCTTCGCGATTGTGGATCTGTTATATAATAAATTGTTTAAGAATATTACACTGTTTTTTGTGGGTTTGTGAAGGAATTGACAATTATTGTTTAAAGCACTTTTCTATTTTCTGCCTGCCCTAAAGACGTTTTATTCACTAATAACGTTTCTAATAGGTCTACACCAAACCTTGTCAATATGTCATCAAAAAGTATTAATTTTTTTACTTGGTTTTGTCAAAATTTTCGTTGTGCAATTTGGCCATTGTCCTTAACAAAACAAAACAAAACTGAAACCATCTATACATTTTTTTCTCTTGAGCAAACTACAGAAATGTACATTTATATAATTAAATTCGAGGTCTGAACAATATTTTGAAGGCTTGTACAGAAACATTTGTTGATATTTACCATAATTTACAGACACTAAGCTACATTTTTTCGCTAGCTTTGAACTCATAGACTTACTATTGATAAGTGCGGCCTTTTTTTAAATTTAGCTAGCTAGTTAGCTAAATTCGGTTCAAGTTTTGAGTGGGAAAAAAGGCTAACATTTGATTTTTTTTTTTAATGCTATAGTTTGCTCAAATACTAAACATATTCAAAGCGCCATACGTATAAACCTTTGTCAATATGTCATCAAAAAGTATTAATTTTTTTACTTGGTTTTGTCAAAATTTTCGTTGTGCAATTTGGCCATTGTCCTTAACAAAAAACAAAACAAAACTGAAACCATCTATACATTTTTTTTCTCTTGAGCAAACTACAGAAATTGTACATTTATATAATTAAATTCGAGTTTTTCTCCTATTCACCTGTAGTGTCTCCCTTAACAGACGTTATCGTAGCTGCAAAACCTATTAATTCACAGTTTTTGATTGATGTGATGGAGCCGATTTAGCCAATGAGCATCTTCTGAGAGGCGGATGTGGTACGGGGAGAAACGAGCCAATCACGGCACAGCACACACTCTGAATGGGCGGGACTCGGAGGGATGCGCCTACTGTCAATCACTCACAGCTTATTCTTCCCATTGGCTGGATTCACGAGAGGAGGCGGGCCAAAACGGTACACCGTGGTAAGCTACTGTTGAAATTCCAATGCTAACCAACTTTAGCCAGCCTGCTAACATGTAATACTACGATTGTGGAGGAACTGCGCTGGTTTGACGCAACGGGACTCACTTTATTTACATTTTCTCACTTGGAAATGACGAAAACGTGCTATTTTTGGACACTGCGTACGAGTAACGCCGATGCAGCAGCAGCCTTGGACATGACCAGTTAGCTGTCGGCGGATAAACCCAAGCTGGCGTGTCCCGTGCCGAGGGGATTGGAGCTGGTTTCGCCGCCTTGAGGGGGACCAAAGCCGGATGCTGTGACTACCATGAGTCCCGCGGGCTGCCCACATGTCAACAGTTTCAAAGTGGACAACTGGAAGCAGAACCTGAGGGTTATTTATCAGTGTTTCGTGTGGAGCGGGTCAGCCGAGAGCAGAAAACGCAAGGTAAAGTGCGAGTGGCAATTGCTGTGAGAGAGATTAGACAGTTGTGGTTGACTGAGGGAAGCTGCGTGGTCGTGTGGGCATCTCCCCGCCCTTCCAAAACAACAGCATCCTACGATACTACGACCCACGTTTATTAGGCTGCTTTAGGTGATTTTCAAACCGCAATTTTTGGCATCCACATACAAATACTAAGCACAGTGAATGTACAGGCAAAAAACAACAAAACAAACATTGCATTCGACATCTCGTGTTGTTTTTTTTCATTCGTGGCACTGCGCCTAAAATGTTATCACATCGTGCAAACGTTACCATCATCTGACTGACTGGAAGCAGGGGTCTACATGCAGCAAATGAAGTAATACACTAAAACGTATCCATTAAACTGATTCTACGACACCAGCGATAATGACAAGTCCCTGAAAAACAATAAGCATGATGAGCTCACTGCTTCGAGATATCAAGTTTACTGTATAATGTAGTCAGTGAGTGTGCTGCTCGTATGAAGTGATGTCACTCTACATTTATAAAGATGGAGTTCTTTCAATGCTCTGTTTGTCTACTTTTGATGACAACTACACCAATCCTTATTAAGTTATAATCCAAAAGGAAGCAACACGTTAAAGTGACTATGCCAAGTTTAACGACTCATTTGACAAAACCATAGTTAAAATCATTATATTTAGGATTTTACTAAACATTTTGCAAATTTCATCCCAGTTTAGCTATATTTTAGAATTTAAAGATTTACTTCCTGTTTGTAAACGGTGACATCACGCTAGGTAGTTGCCTTGTAACCATGTCATAAATCGGGCCAAAACTCATTTAAAGTAACAATCTTTTTAAACTTGAAACATAAAAACACACTAGAATGTAGTCTTTTGTTAACTTCATGTTCACAGAGACATCAAAAATGTGTTTTGGGTCACAAAGTGTGATGTCATCATCAGCTTAGAACTCTGCTCTACTTCCTGTTATTTTCAACATATTTTCAAATTTTCTTCTCAAACTTTCATGTAAAACTATAATTTCTATGCACAACAGGTAATAATCTACCAAATAAAGTTAAAAGTAGAAAATCATAAAAACCTGTCATATGCACTTTAATCGATTAATCGCAACTAAACGATTTTTTCCAATAGCAGTCAACTAATTCGAATAATCACCTACTTAACGGTATAGGCTCTTCTAGACCGTTAAGTGCTGTCAGAATATTTTTTAGCAAAGTAAATTGATTAAAAATGACAAAAGACGCATAAATAGAAATAGTGAATTCATACATTTTCAACTTGCCTAAGCATTATTTTTATTAAGTCTCATATTGATCAGTAGAGCTGCAACTAACGATTACTTTGGTAATTGTTTAGTTGGGCAATTCTTCTCTCGATTAAGTTGTTCAGAATGCAAATGTGATTTGAATACAAAGGTGAGCTGAGGTAACGTCGCTTGAAAACGCCCTGGTGAGGTAAATTTTTTCGGGTTGTCAAAAGTATTCAAAAGCAGATACTAATCCACGCTAAAACAACAACTTGAACAAGCGTCGATGCTTAAAAACTAACAATAACATAAAAAAAAGGTTAAATAAAGAAAGTATTTGTATTTTGAGCTGAAAGTGTCAAGTCTATTGTAGAAATTTGACGTAAAAAGAACATTTTTAATTATTATGGTATCATAATTGGTATCAAGAATAGAGATTATTCCCCACTAGTATTAAGATTGAGTTGGAAATTTAATATAAGAGTTGCTCAAATTTGACATTAAATACTGTACTTTTTGTAATTTGGGCCAATCTAGCAGGAAGTCCGAAGGCCAAAAAAAATGTGTGAAAGGGGCCACAGCTTGGACAGGCCTGCTGTAGGCCAATAATATTTAATAGAAATTAGGATCAAGCAGCTAAAATTAGTTGTAATACAAAGAGTGAATGAGTTATCAAATTCTAAAAAGTGAACACAGCCAATTTACATCAACTAAAAAGTCTGAGTACACGTTTTAAAGCGAACCCTGGATATAGTCACATGTTTACCCTAAAACACTTATAATATCATCACTTATATAAATACAAGACAAATACCTTGGAAGTATTTGTAGTTTTATTAAAATAGTGTTTTGAAGAAATGACATGGAGGCGGCCATTTTGCTGCAGTTATGACATAAAATAGTGTTGTCAGGGTAACATGCAGTAGCAGGTAACTAAGCAACATGAATTCAACATCTTGTCAGTTTGAGTCGGAGCAAAGCCAAATACACAACGATTATGTAGAATCTAGTAAAACTGAAGATAATCAAGAGGAAGAGGCAAGAACTGGACACTGTCAGTGGTGTTTTTGTGGCAACTGTTCACCTGATGAAATTGTGGGAGTAACCATGGAAACATTATTTTATGTCATCAACCAAAATGGCAGCTCCCAGTGTCTTGAAAACAACATAAACAATGACAATTTTATAAAAATAGTAAGCAGTTATACATTTGTAATTTGTCTTCATATCCAGGGTTCCCTTTAACACATTTCTGTTGGACTGAAGAAATATCGTCCAAATATCGCCATCGAGAAATGCCCTAAAAATATCGAGATATTTATTTTTGTCAATATCGCACAGCCCTAATTGTAATTATTCAAAAAAGTAACTACAAACTTTTCAAGTACAAGACCACAACATTAAATGTCCAGTCGCCGTATTTTAACCTGTATTTGCCTAAAATGTAGTTGAAAAAGTGTACAGTAAAAAACACAAACCAACAAAAAATACATCTAGTCACAAATATTTGCCAATAACAAGTCATTTAATAAAAGAATAGTTCTTTGCATCTAATATCAGTGTTCACTTCAGGAATAATATTTGAACACTATTTTCCTATTAATCATGTACTTTCTTTAGCAAACATACTGTTCTTTATATCAACACAGCACTCCCGGCCCTGTCACTCACTTCAACTAAACACTTGATGTCATCAGGTGTAATTCTCAAGTATCAAGTATTTTTGAAACACTATGTCAGTATTCTGCCTCAAAGTTGGACTTTTGCTCAAAACCACACATTTTTACCGACAAAGGAATGGTTTTCGATCTTTTTATTCAAAACACACCACCAAATAAATGACATTTCGATTCGATTTGGGAGAGCTTCTCCAAACAATAAGGCTGTAATAAGTGAATTGAATAATCACAACTAATAGATTAGTCCTGATGGAAAATATGTGTTTATTTTACTATACACATGCTCCAAAGCCAAGACAGGACAGAAAGAAGACCAAAAGTAATTCACTTTAAAATGACACTGGACTTGTGAGAACAGTTGTCATGTTACACATAGGGCCGCATTAATCAACTCAAGATTCTAAATTGGAAGAGGAAACTAAATAAACAGTCCTATTTGTGAGCTTTATGCACTCAATTTACAATTGTAACATGCACGTATAGTATCTTCCACGAAACGGATACAAATGCTTGATAAATGACATCCTTTTTTCTTTTTTTTTTACAAAGGCTATATTCAAATCCAGCCAAGTAGGTTGGACCATGATCATTAGTGTAACAAAATCCACAATTTACAATTTTTTTCAATTTAATTTTACTTATTAATATTATTTTTTAAATGTAAAAAAAACAACAACGTTGAGTTGTTTAAATAAATTACTTGTAGAGGGATTTTCAGTCGAGTCGACGTCACTTTCCGTTCTACTGCCCATGCTCCATGCAGAAAGAGCTGCTCTCCATCTGGTTAGCTGGAGAAACCTCTTTGAATAAAACAACAAAACAGGACCAGATCAGCTGTTTGGATCAGTTCTGAACCGGTCTGACAGACGCCTGTCCCCTGAAGCTCGAGACAGTGTTTTTTCACCTGAATGTAACTTTTAAGGGTCGTAGGGTCAAATTTCATTCACAAATGTTGATTTAGCAGCAAAACCTTTGTTTCAGACAGTGATAAACTCTTGTAGTTAACTGACAACAGTACTTTTTCGTTTGTGTCTATGAGCGGCAGGTCAGATGCGTACGCATCACTCGTGTTGAAAACTAAATATCTCTCTAAAGAACATTTCAATGGTTAAAGTATTTGACTGATTAGACTTTGGCATAAGTAGGAATATGAATTTATCAATGAAATACACACAATATTCTTAACCCACTGGCAAATAATTTGACTCAATGTATAAGAAGCAATGTCTTCAAATAGTTTGAAACAAAAAATAATAATGTAGGTCAACAAAGAAATAGCTTTTAAATGTGTCAAAATTTCTGAAATTAAAGTTATAATCTTTGTCTTGAAAATCATGTTTTGCAGTGTTTCTGTAAACAGCTCGACTTGCTGGAGTATTGTTGAATCATCAAGAAATCCTTGAAGCAAAAGATCAACAGCCAATCTTTAGTCAGAAAAATATTGTTGTTTGGAGCAGAAGTCAAACTTTGAATATTGATTGATTTATTTTTTTTAATCGATTAAACAGAACAATTTATACATTTTTCTTTTTCGTTCATGCTTCATTTTTAATTTGGTTAAACAAAAATCAAACCCCAAATCGAGATGAAACAATATAAAAAAAATTTTGATTGTGTTTTGCCCCAAATCGCCTAGCTCTATTTCTCTTATTTTGTTAATTTATAGTGATCTTTTTATGAACACAATTGCAGACAGATGTTTTATAGCTTAGTTTATCAAAAATACAACATTAAGAGCAACACTCAAAAACATGTTGAGACCAACTGTTTGCCCAGATCTGCCATAAAATGTAAAACAACTCGGACATACTATATACTCTATCTTCTTTCCATATTCAAGCTTCACCTGCTTCTGTAACACTCCTCGCTTCTGTCTTATAGCAATGCCGACCAGATTCAAACAAAAAAAGCAACGCGTGCGTGGGAGGCAGAACATCATGCTCTAGAGTCGGCCTCATTCAGCGACAGAAGAGAAAACAGTGACTCATTTCCATTCTATACATTAACTCTGCATTCAGTCATCTCTCTCTCTAACCGCAGTGTGGGCTCTGCTGTCATCTCGGATAGAGGTAGGTAGGCTGCGTGAAAAGTCGTATTGGTTTCTTCTTCCTCCTCCTCCTCCACCGTCACCACCCCGCCAGCCAGAGAGAGAGAGAGCCTGGCAGGAGAGCGTTCCCATCCCGTTCCCGCTGCTTGTTAACTCCCCGTGGCACTGTATTCCACTATTGATTCTGGCTCGGTTTTGCTATTCAGATCCAAGCGCGAGTCTCGCAGAGCTTATACACACCGTCACACACAATGCGGGCGACCGTGGAGCTTTTGTACCGTAGTGTTATAAAAATAGGTTTTGTTGGATGGATTTGATCAACTTGCTGTTTTGAAATTTGAAGATGTAGAGCTAGGAAATGAAATCATCTCATGGGAATCTTGTTTTGTGATTTCTCATTTCTCGGACTATTTTTTCCCCCACATACTTCTGTTATTGGTCAGCTTTTGTTCTTTGTGATTAACAGCTGGATTTAAAGTGCCCATGACGGGTTGAACTACTCATTTCACAAAGACGTTGCTAAGATCAATATATTTAAGGTTTTACTCAACATTTTTCAAATTTTATTCCAGTTTGGCCATTTTTTATCATTAAAAATGTACTTCCTGTTCATTAATGATGACATCACGCTAGGTAGTTGCCTAGTGACCATTTAGTAAATAGGGCCTAAACTCTTCAAATGCATTTTTTTTTTAACTTAGCGACATAAAAATACACTAGAATCACCTTTTTTGTTAAATGTGTGTTTACAAAGCCATAAAAATCATTTTCTTGTAAGAAAATTGAAAATATCATTATCTCCCTATTGTGATGTCATCAGTTTAGAGC
Source organism: Mugilogobius chulae (assembly GCA_038363315.1). Taxonomy (NCBI): domain Eukaryota; kingdom Metazoa; phylum Chordata; class Actinopteri; order Gobiiformes; family Gobiidae; genus Mugilogobius; species Mugilogobius chulae. The sequence continues at coordinate 474,866 of CM076401.1, forward strand.
TCTGCTCTACTTCCTGTATTTTCACATTTTTCTCCACAAACTTGTAATTAATTAACATAAACTATCATTTATAATTACAACAAGTATTAATCTACCAAACTAAATAAAAATTTGAAAAACGTCCAAACCTGTCGTACGCACTTTAATCAATCACAGTGAAGTAGGAACTTTCTGTAAAGCGGATGATTTTATTCACTACAAAGAAACAAAGAAACAGTCTGCAAAAAACATGATAAAATCGAGATGGTTTCTGGCCATATTCTTGCTATATTTCTCAGTCCTAACATAGTGATTATGGTTGTATTTAGGATTTGTTTTGCTGGTTTTCACCCAGTTTGGCTACTTACTTTGTCTATTGTCGAACAAAAGACATACAGTATGTCAGGGCTATTCAACTTCAAGCCTGGGAGCCAAATCGACTCTCCAAAAATCGGATCCGGTCCTCAACCCATTTTCGTAATATTCGTTTTTGCAGCAGGTTAGTTTTGGGCTTCTACCTTAGACCTTTTTTTTTTTTTATTATTATTCTTGGCGCAATTTTTGATTTGACTCTTTGCTTTCCTCTAGCTTGTATTGGGCTAGTCCTTGTTTAGTTCTGGTTTAGAAATTCTGTCGAGCAATACAAATCTAACATGAGCAATAGCATTAGTTTTATTATTAGGGTCCAGTAAATATTTTGTTCAACACCAAGTTTTGTCAAAAGTGCTGAAATTTTACGTAACCACAGTTGTTTGGTTTTGACAAGAGATAAAACCTTGTTGCAGTTAAGTTTTGCTAAGTGATTAAACTCCCTGTCATTGCCCACTTTGTATCTTTTAGCACAACTACACATACGCAGGCCAAACTTATATCTTTTAAAACTTTTATTTACTATTAAGTCCAAAACGCTACACTTATTTCTGCCATTTGAAGCTAACAGTTAGCTGCTGGAACTAGCATAACTGTTAGCAGCTGGAACTAGCATAATTGGGCATTTACGGCTTTGAAATAATCTCATCATTTGCTTTGTCGAAATCTGTAAAGGGGTTTTGTTTTTGAAGGATTAGTTTTGTCTGCGTGTAATTAAAACTTCAAAACGAATAAAACAATGTAAGAGAAGTAAAGCTAAAGAACAAAGCGTAGACTACTACCGTTACAAAGCGGAGCACACTGTCATTGCCCACTTTATACTTTTAATGCAACTATGTGCAGGTTGAAAATGACGTCTTTTAAAACCATTATTTGTGAGAGCACAGTTAATTTATTTATATTGATACTTATGAATGTATCTCACAAAAGTTTTAAAACGCCAGACTTATTTATTGCCATTTTAAGCTAACAGTTGTTAGCTGGAGCTAGCTTAATGGGGCAGTTACAAGCTTTGAAACAAATAATCTTCTCATTTTACAATCATTTGCTTTTTTTAAATTTGTGAGAGGGTTTGGTGTTTAGCAGTTTAGTTTAGGCCGTGTTTAATTCAAATTTCAAAACGACTAAAGAGAAGTAAAGCTAAAGGTACAAAGTGTGCCTCCGCTACGAAGTAATTGCAGCTTTACTACTAAACCAATGATAATACTGTAATTACCACAAGGACTAACACTCCAAACTAAGTAAAATGTGGAAAAATTTGATAATCTGTGGTGGTTTTTAAATGTCAGACTAGGCAGAACATGAAAATGCTTCCGACAAATGGGACGTCGCTTTGTTTACTAGTAAGAATGACATGGCACAAACTGAACACCCTTTATTTATTATAGAAATGGGTAACTGGACATTTTATTATGTTGTTTTAGGTCAATAATAGGATCTTAATCATTACAAATATCTCTCCAAACACTACTAGATCAAAAAAACTACTATAATGAGCCTAACACAATGGAAAGCCATAGCTAAGGCATATATTCTAGCAAACCCCCTTTCTACTTGTCTTGCTTTATTCCCTTGCCTGATATCATCTCATCCACAGAAAATACTTCGGAGTTTTTTTGGAGTGGCACTTGTCAGGTTCCCATCGTAGACCGGAGCCGAGCGAAGGAGTCGGATGATGTCAGCTTCAGTTCCCCGAGCGATAATGTCCCCACTTAAGCTTCTAACTGGGGTTTTTCCGGACCATTACCCCGTCCTGCTCCTCTCATAACATCCTGTCGGCAGATGGCTGTCACTTTACACAGCGCAAGGAAAAAAAAAAACTCATAGACTTTGAAAACATTTCGACTCTCAAGGGCCAGATAAAATGAGATGAAGTGCGATTTTGTTGAATGGGTAAAATTTGGGGTTTGGAGATGGAGATGGCAGTAATGGTGTCAAAGTGTAATGGTGAAGATGAGATGAGGTGGTTGATAGTTACACAGTGGAGGATGCTAAAGTTTCAAACTTAATTTTCTATCCGTTAACCCAAATAATTACATTAATACTCCTGACCACTTTTTATACCATAACGCCGTGTTTACCAACTAGGGCTACATAGACCCATGAGGGTACACCAGCACTTGTTATGTGTTTGGACTAAGGATGCACCGATCCAGCTTTTTCAGTTCCGATATCGATCCCAATGTTTTGGAATTAAGTATCTCTCCATACCCGATATCAACCGATACTGGTGTAATGATAACATAAATTCTTTTTCTTTTCAAAACTTAACAAATTTGATCATATTGTGTCATGTAACTGTTTTATATAGTGCAGGTCACAACTAAACAACTTAATCTGAACAAAAGGTCAAACATTATGAGACGTTCTGGATCAACATCAGCCTGTAATTTAGTCTCAATCAGTCCAATTAAAGGCAAAACTAGGATATCGGCTGAACCGATATCATGGAGCCGATACCCGATCCAGCAACATTTTCTGGATCGGCACCAATATCCGATCCTAGTATCGCATCGGTGCATCCATAGTTTGGACCCTTTCGAAAATTAGATGACACATCTCAAGGGGCAGTCCATGAAGAAGTTGAAACTGATAATAAAAATAAAGAAATAAATAATAAAAAATAAAGAAATTGAAATAACACTTAATATATACTTATTTCTTTTCCTTTTTTGCCGCGGTCACTGTAATGTAAATTGAGGGATTGTCACAAATTCAATACAATGCCTCGGTTTCAATTATGACGTATACACTTTTTACAAATGACAAAGTGCAGGAGTAGACCAAAATTACCAAAATTATAATTTTTCAAATTTTGACTCAGTTTGGTGTTTTAGTCCTTGTGGTGAATATTTATCACAAATTTAGGTCCAGTCATTTGTATTGTAAAACAGAATCCGTCTACATACAGTATGTCATCAAAAAGCGACAAAAGACAATTTACACACAAGTGACCATTTCATTTCTGTTTATTCTATGTAGATTTTGATAATTTTGACCATTATAGTTGCTTGATAACAGTTGTGGAATTACTCCTTCATAAGTCGTATTTGCTGGGCTAATGACAATTATAAACCTCATCAAAACAGCAAAATCTGAAATCTTCAATCACATTTGCCATTGTTTTAATGAAAAATGGAGTCTAACCTGTCATATGCACTTACAAAAATATAGTTACTGCTTGGTTCTCTGCAAGCAACTGAAATTGAATTTGCCAAGAGAAAACTGTATCCAAAAGATTATGCTGTGCTTGTGCAACCCAGCATAGATATGGCGACTGTATCATTTGGATAGAAAAAATTGAACTGAGCTTGCTTCCATATGGTCTGCGTTCGAAGTGATGCACACCAACGCCTGTAGCAGTTGATTTCTCTTGAAGCTGCTCCATATTTTTATAGAATCTCAGAGCAAACGCCAACCTCAAAGTGATTATTTCGCAACAGAACCTTCAAAAAAACATTTCAATCAGCGCGTTCTTGGCCATCAGGCTTAAGCTTCCTGACCAACAAAACAAGTTCCCCCAAAAGGATGCGAGCCGTATCGAATCTTTGTGCAGCCGACGACGAAACTCTCTCGGGAAGATTGGATTTTACTTGAAGTGCCTGCAGGCCGCGCGGATTCTACACAAGTGGACGGCCGCAATTGGAGATGTCCCAACACGAGAGCCGACAAGAGATTCTTCCAAGGATACAGGCTCTCGTGTGTGGACCAAAGAGAATCCCTCAGCACTTACAGCACTGACAGTCGGAAGAATGAATAGGGATCAGACGCTGCATATTGATGGCCTTTCATAATTCATGTGCTGCCTAAGCACTTATGCATGGGAAGAGAAGTGTGTGACTGCAATAACTAGCGAGCTTCTTCACGGTTTTGGGGTTGCATGTCTGGACTGGCATGTATGTAATATTTAAGAAATGGAAGGTATGAGATGAAAAACATTGCTGTGAAAATCAAAACGTATCCCTTGGAGCACATTTCTTTTTAAAAATGATGTGTTTTGAAATGTGTTTACTTTGTCGACATGTTTCGCCGAGGACTGGGTGATGTTGACAAAATGAAATATTTCGATAATTTTTGACATACCTCGTTTATGATAGTCAAACTAAATTTCAAAACAAGCAACAAGCATGTGTTTAAATCTAATAGTTAAAGTGTAATGCTCAGAAATTTTGGGCTTGACTTGGTTGACTAGAGACATTCTTGGTCGACTTTAGATATGCGCTACCATTCAATTAGTCGACTAAAAGCAAAACCTCAGTATCTTGATGATCTGACCAGATAATTAGCTACTCATAAAGAAAAAAAAAATCAACTTTAGATTTTCATGTAAAAAGTTCAAAATCAGTTTGCAAAGCGGTTTCTCGCTAATGCAAAGTTTGGTCAACTAAGAGACCAATGAGTAAACTATCACTAAAATAACACAAAAAAGACAAAAATATCATCGTCTAACTGTCTAACCTAGGATGTTGTTGTTAGACAAATCAGATAAAAATGGTATGAATTGGCTACAACCACCTTTGCAACAACAGCAACAATATTTGCAGTGCCACGCATTAAAAATGATATTCTAATTTTTCACTTTTCCATATGATATGATGAGATATTGCTCAGCTCTAATTCACACAGTGAACAGAGTTGTATTTAAAGAATATGCTTACAGTCAAGATTGCCAAGGGCTGTTTCCCCATTATGAAAATCATTATCCATCTATACAAAAGCCATCTGCTCATTTCCTGTTCATGATTGATAACCGCAGAGCCAGTGTTTATATTGACCCAATGATAAAGCAGTGTTGATAAAGAACCTAAATGAATTCACAAGCCCACAGGAACAGTTGACCCTAAATGGTAATATGGTCTTGGTATAGGCTAAATGCTAAATGCATTTGGGATGCTGGGATTTATGCCTGCACTGAACAGCTCAGGGCTGTGCTTGGCTCATAAACAAACGCACAAGAGGCAAAGTCATTTTTCACATTCATAATAAGAAGGTTGTCACGACTGCTTGGAGGGAGAATTGGGTGAGACTTGTGTTGAAAATGGTCAATAATGACACTTTTTTTTTGACAAGGGTAGTATTTTGTTATTCAGGACAACTAAAACATGTTCACAGTAGCAGAGTGGCTACATCTCCCCACTAAGGATATAATGGGTTTGATCAGGCTCAATCCGAAATCAGCATCTCATGATGTCCCTGGGTGGTGTTTCTGTATAGGTTCTCTCTGCGTACTTCGGCTTTCTCCTACACCACTCTGTCCACTTTTCTTGGTAGCATCCTTCTGGTTTAGCTGCCGTAAAGGCGGGCATACACTGCGATGTTTTCAGTCGTGCATATGCAGCGCCTGCTCAGACTGTACGTGTGAATCGACCAGGATTTCAAACAAGTTTGATTTTCTTGTGACACTTTAGTGCACGATACACGACTCCAAAATTGTCGCACGAGTGAAAAATGGTCCCAAAATGAGTCAAAAATCACAGTGTCTGGCAGCCTTTGGGCAAAAACCCTTGTCACAATGACCCATTGACCTGTTACAACTTCTATACAAACAATGTTTGATGTGGTTGCAGCCCATTCGTAAGTTTGATCTTGTCAAAGATTTTTTCATCAGTCTACGAGCGCCTTATTAATGCCTTGTGAAGCAACTCATGCCGTTCGTGTGTCAAAACTCTGTTTAATAAAAGTAAAATAAAAACTTGTTTATAGGGCTAAGGTGTCTGTGCCTCTGGTGTGCAGGTGTGAGAACCCCAATAAGCTATAAAGTCAGCCAGCTCCAAAAAAGTCAGTAACAGGGCAGACTCAGAACAAAACTCGAACTAAGCAAGGTTTAACCAAGTACATAAGGCTAAACACGACAGCTCCATGTGCAAAGATGCACAGCCCTAGTGTAGGAGCACGTTTTCGTGAATGTACTGTATTGCAGGCATCCTAAATTTTTACCACAATAAATGTTGAAGCATGAATTGAATTTTGCTGTAATGCTAGCTAGCTAGCTATATGCAAAAAACAACAAGTGCAGCTTCTGGGACTGCTTGGATGTAGCATGTCAATATAATTTTCTCCAAAATAGATAATTTTACCAGCTGCACTGGACAATTGTAATGGGCAGATATTTTAGGTGTTGTTTTGTGTATTCTACTTCCAGAACAAAACCTTACATCGTGCACCTCTAAAACCATAATCTTGTAAGGCTCTAGCTTTGTACCATCTTTTAACACCGACGTGCTTTCAAGCTCCCTAAGTTTTCCTCAGTAAACACTTCCCTCTCTGCTCCACTCCCTTTTGAGTATTCCTCGGCTCCTGTCTGCTGTTCATATTCATTACTCCTCATTGACATGCCAGCCTCTTATCTACATTCTTTTGAACCTCAGCTGGCTTTCCCCTCTCCGTCCTCAGCCCGTGCCGTTCTCTCTTTGCACATCAGCCTTATCAAACAGAATGTACAGATAGAAGCATTAATAATTCATATCCCATGTTGCAATCTAGGTTTTCACTTAGATTGTGTACGTTACATGATCGCCATCGGCTGTACAGTAAGAAAGAGATGGATGAAATATTAAAAGGACAAAATGCCTCAGAGGGTGAAAGGATTCATATTGCTGTGCTTCGGCTGTGTGATGTTACAAATACTCGTTAATCTAAAGTCAAGTGGCCTACATGTACAGTGTCAGTGTAGTTTACTCTTCTTTGAGTGTATATTTATTTATCGTGAGAATATTTTTATAAGTGCCATCATTGTTATTCTTCTTGTCTTGGAAAAAAAAAAGTGTGATGTGACTTGCACTATAAATGAGCTAGAAGACACATTATGACAGAACTTCTCATGTTTTGAAAAGAAAAAAAAAAAAAAACTTAGAATCGATTGATATAGAGTATACTTAATTCCAAAGTATCGGTATTGGCATCGGAACTGAAATTGCTGAAGGTGCATTCCTACTTTATAGGTTCCCAAACTTTGCCTGAACTGAAAATAATAATAAAAAAAACGTTTTGTGACTCCAGTTGAGCAGCAATGTCCGAAATCTCACATCCAAATTGTCCACCTGGATTTTTCAAGCAGCCTAATCGCATTTTAGAATTTGAAAACGACCTACTTGCACATATGAAGCAAAACAACTAGGGTTTCCGATGAGTGAAATTTAGCTGAATCAGCTACCAGTCCCATTATATCGGTTCAGACGAAATCCAGGTTGGCCTTTTTAATTGGATGCAGTAGAACCGTTTATTGGTAGATGTTATTGACCCATGTTTGAAGTTTGATTCACATACAGTTGTTCAGTCATTACTTGCAGGATAATGAACAATTAGGCAACCCACCTTTTAATGGGAACATGTTTTATTGCTGCATCTTTTCTTTTATGTGAAATTGATTGGAACCTCAGAAAAGTCAACTTTACATGTTTCAAACCCTTTCCTTTTTTTTGTCATTTCAGGCTAAATCATGCATCTGCCACATGTGCGGCGCCCACCTCAACAGACTCCACTCCTGCCTGTACTGCGTCTTCTTCGCCTGCTTCGCCAAAAAACACATCCACGAACATGCCAAGAGCAAAAGGCATAACTTAGGTACGTACAGTGATGTAACATTTGTTTGTGTTCCATTTGCCGCAATCATGTCACCTAATGTACTACAATTAACACCGCCTGCCACTAATGATATGACTAAATATTCATCGAAACGGCTAATGGAGTTTACAAATGGTATGGCTGTTGAAAAAAAACAAACGATGAGGCTTGCACGGTTGCATAATCCATTTAATCAAGTAAAATAATGAGGAGTGACGGAGAACGCGATTATGCAAGAGAGTGCAAGATAATTGCAACAGGCTCCAGCCCCCGGGGGAACCGAGAATCACCTGTACATCTGTCCTCATGGAACCAACTGTGCCGAGCTGCATGAGAAGTAGGCTGGGAATCACAGGGTATCCTCACTAATGTTGTCACACTGCGAAAACGGGTTATGCAAAATTTCAGAGTTGGCAAGTATTTAAGTGTTTTTACTCAAGGACTGTATTAATAGTTTTCTTGAGTATCTGTACGTTACTCGAGTATTACAAAATCTGGTTTTTACTTCTTACATTTTTCAATAAATATATGTACTTTCTACGCCCTACGTTATAAAAACAGGTGAGTTACTTGATAAGCCCATAAAATGACCAAAAAAAAAGCATCTCTAGATTGGTTCAAATGTCTTAAAACCTGGATTTTAATCTTTATTTTTGGCATTTGTTTCTGGTTAAGAATGCTTTTATTTATTTTTTCAATAAATTTGATTCAAGCTCACGTCTCTTGAAAATAGTCAGAAATTTCTTAAGTTTAGCAATTTTATTAGAATCTGGCTAAAACAAATAGAATTAAGATGAATAGTCTGAATTCTCGTTGCTTCAACTGAGACAAGATAATAACTTGGCAGTGTGAATGTACTTTTTTATTTTTTTTTTTACTTAAAGATGGGGTAGCTAACTTTTTAGTTGTAAATTAGTAAACTTTGTGCTTTCCACTAAAACGTCTATAGTAAATACAGCACTTTGTGAAAAAATGAGACCTCTGAGTACTGTCTGAATGGAATAATAAAGAATTTTAGTTCTAATCAGGAGCCAAATGCAGCTCTCTGATTGGCTGAGCTTGGGTGGTCACTGCAGTTTCACTTTGTTGTTTGTAAAAAGGCTTTTATATGCCAGAAATGCAACCAAAATTAATACGTCGATATTAACTATGTGTCGAAGGTTTTATGAGAGGAATTTGTCAGATTTAAAACCTAAATCGTGTTTGGAGTGTAAAAATCAACTACCCCACCTTTAAAGGTGCACTGCGCAACTTTTTGGTCAAAATAAACTTGAATAAATGCATGTTTTTGTCATTAAAATGCATTTGTTACACTAAATAATTAATAAAAATATGCATTTTTACTTTGAGCGGGCTTGCATGGCCTCAAAATAGTCTATTTTTTGTCTTGGAGGTGCCCGAACACGTCTGTTTCCACAGAAAAGCTGTTCCTTTAACTGATTTTTTTTTCATATTATGGTTTAAAATGTATTCATCTCCAATCAGAAAGTTCCAAAGAATCATTTTAAGTTTGCCTAGTTTGCCTATGCGCAGGGCCGGCCCTACTTGTGATGCAGAACAAACGTTTCTATACACAGTAAATCATGTCATATTTGCAGCAGACACACAAAAAAAACTTGGAGATAACGTGGAAAGTTTTTGAAGTTTAATTCATCTGCTTTAGTTGGATTCAACACATGCTTACTCATCATGCTTCCACAAAGAAAAATTAGGAAAATATAGTATCTATCTGCTTGAACATGTGACCTGAAATCACAGCTAGTTTTTGGCACACTTATGTGACAATATAAGGCACTTTAAAAGCTCCAAAATTCCTAATGCGCCACGTATTGTTTTGTCTTTCAACATGGCGCCTTTAAGCTTTTACGCCACTGCGGAACGGAAATCTTGATGTCACCTTCAAAAGCTCTTTTTTTCTGTCCTGTATGTCTCCGTATACGCTAGTCATGATCTCAAACCTGTAAGTTGATGTTAGGTTCTGTGCTGTGGCAAAACCCAAAAAACGAACATGTCTAGTTTTTGTGCAACGATAAACAGTCCTATCCTACCTCTGAATTTTACCAATTTCATACCATCCCTCCCATCTCTAATGACCAAGCACTATGTAATTCTCCCTTGCCGCGTGTATCAGAGTAAATACACTGCACAAGCTGTTCATCTGCCTGTTCAAATATGTGGCGTGTGTGTGAAGGAGAGAAGTTGTGTATCGGGCCCAGAAATAAATATTTGCATCAAACACGGACAATCTGCAGCATTCAGCGAGCGGTGGGTGTTTGCCGAGCACTAAGAACAGTTGGCCGTAACCCATCAGTGCTACTCCCACAGGGACACACACACGGCCTGCAGTTAGCAAAACGAGCTTCAAAAATTAACGCTGGGAAAGTTAGCAGAAACTACTCGACAAATATGACTACACTCGAGCTGAAAAGGAACAGGGATTATGATTGGAATGCAAAGTTAGTCCTTGAAGGGTGTTTTCTAACTGTCCTACTTTGTGAGAGTTTAGTGTGTAAGGACAGTATTTAAGCTCATGCAATTAAAGCCGACTTACCTAATTTAGACAGAGAGTAAGAGTAGAAGATAGAAATGCTGCAACCTGAGTGTTAAATAAGAACCCAGTTTGTCACTTCAGCCTGTGAAAGCCTATTTTACACTCAGTATTTCTGGAAGTTAATTTGGGCTTTAAACAGATTTAACAAAGAAATGGTAGAAAGTCAGTCTGTCTCTAAAAGGTGCTTAAAGCTGTTCCTTTATTTGTTTTTTTTTTCACGTTATGACATAAAATGTATTCATCTCTATTTATAAAGGCCACAAACTCTGGTTTTACGTTTCTATTTTTACGGATTTGTGTAGTTGATTTTTCACATTCAGAAAGTTACGCAGTGCATCTCTAAATAAAATGCAGCCCCGGCTCTCCTCCATCCACTTTTCTTGGCAGAATACTTTCTGTTTAACTCTGCTAAGGTAGGTAGCATGTTAGCTTGTCTGTTCTGCCAGTAGACGGGGCTGATAAAGATGAATAGCTTTATAAAGTCGCAATCACAATATTTCTTATAATGTTTAAAACCTTATTCACAAGTTTGTGCATTAAATAACAATTATTGACCTTATTTAATCTATTTCATGATCGACAACTGTGTTTCGAGTAGGGTAATCGCGTCTTGTCATATCGCAATCTAATCACAAATGCGATTAATCGCCCAGCCCTAACGACTTCCTAATGCGCCATGCTTTGTTTTATCTTTCAACTAAAGACATGTCCCATCGACCAATTAATTGACTTAAAAAGGGGGCGTGGAAAAGGCTCTGAAGCTAAAAGAAATTAGATACAGTGAACAAATACAGATAACATTAACAGGACAAATATTTGAACAAAATCTGATATTTTGAAAAAATCATATTTTCTGAAAAGTTTTAAAATAATCTTGACTTTCATCAAAACTGGTTTGAAACTAAAATGTTTGATCATAAACTTGGATTTTGTGTTGAAAATGTCAGTCCATTGTGCATAAAACTGACTTTCTTGAAAGGACATCGTAACTCTCGTTGTATCGAGAATCAAGTTTATTTCTTGGTATAAAAATCAAGTTGGAAATTTAGTATTGTGACAACTCTGCAAGAAACCTTTCTCAAAAAGACTAATATTATGTAGTTTATGCAAAAACTACAGTTTAAACAGGAAATGAATAGGAAAAAAGAGTTTATATATAAAAAAGGCAGTTCGGACCAATGATTCTGTTACTTTTGAAAACAAATTCCTTATAATCTGAATTAAAAAAATTGTCGACTAATACAATTTTGGTCGGCCAAGACTCCATCGACCGGTTAATCGACTAAACGACTAAAGAACTACAACCCTAGTTTTGAGAAAAAAGAAAAGCTAGTTTCAGTCCCTACACTGCAATTGGCCAATATTCCAACTAAATCATCGAAATCTGTATCCGCGCATCCCTAATTAAAACTGCTACAGCACCATACACAAACTACGGCAAGACAACCATAGCTAACCAACTGATAGCAATGACTCAACTACCCAGCATCCAACAAATGCTTTTTACCGTTTTAAATGGCGCGCTTGGCGCTTTGTTTCAATGATGGCACCTTTTATTCTACCGCTCTATAACCGAAGCATTATATTCAAATGCCAGCATCAATCTGTTTGTCTAAAGCCACAAGCCCACTCCATTTTTCTCTCTCCTGCACATAATAGAATTTGAGCCTCATGCGAAGAGCCGTATTCATGACTAAAGCAGATGTGCAGATCCATCCGTCTCTCCACTCTACAGCGCGCTTTATCTACCAGCTCTCCGGGAAGACCCCCCTCTGCTATTTTCGTGTATCTCGCCATGTGTAATTGTGGCTATAATTAGGTTAGCAGCCGAATTAAGCGCAGCCAGAAGTAGGGTGAGAAACCAAAAAGAAAAAAGAGCGCTAAAAGGGATGGAAATAATCGGGCCAGATCCCAACAGACCTGCGAGGAGGTAATTAAGTCGTCTTTATCAAACCCGGCGGAATTGGAATCCATTAAGCACAGCACTGCCCCTTTTTCTTGCTTCTCCTCCTCCAGCACAAGTCTTTTCTTCGTTTTCTGTCAAGACTTCTCATTATAAAGTAATTAGGATTGGGGATTATAGTGAATTTTAGATAATATTGGGAATGTTGTGCTGCTACATTTAAAATGTGTATTTAAAAAGGCTACAAAAAGCTAATTAAAAACAAAAATTCCCAAAGTTTTTTAATAGTTAGTTTTCACATTTGTCTGACAATATTTCACAACATTGTCCACTTTTTCTATGTATTTTACGCCTACTATTGGCTTCCGGTTCAAAATTGTATGTTGTATTTGGAATCAGATTTTTTTTGTTTGAGTAATCATATAAAACAAGTGGGTGGGGATAGGTGGTAGGTGGAACTTGTGCATCAGTTGCAGCACAATACTCAAACATGCATGAATCATTTCAAAACTAATGTTGAGAGAAGACTTGTAACATGTATAAAACTTTGAAAAGTGGAAATAATCTTGTTTTCGTTGCAATACTAAGTGAATGGGTCTAGTTATCAAGTATAAATCACCAGACTGAAAATGGGTCAAATTATATTTACAAGTTAACAAAAAAATAGCTTTGCATTCTGTAATGTGAATGCAACCTGTTAAACCTCAACAATTTCTTGTGAATTTACATAATAGCATCTGAATATTGTTTTGGGGTGATACGCCCCCCCTAAATTTTGTTTAAACAGCATTACTGTTAGTATTGCCCAGCTCTATTGTTTGAAGTCAGCAAATACAGTATCCAAATCATAAGCTATTCAGAAGTTCAAGTTTCCTGTTATTCATGTGATTTTAGCTTCCTGTTAGATGCAACAATAATATTTGCTTTTAGGTTTGATTCTTTATATTTGACGAATCAAGAAAGAAGATGAACAGCAAATGCATTCCTTACAATAGGATCTGGATCGTTCATGTAAGACTGGGCGTTATTGACTAAAATGTATTATCTCGACATTGTTTGGGGTGTACATCAAGAATAATAATAATAAGGTGATATTAAGTCAGTCAGACCGAACAGTTGTCCTAATAGTTGTAGAATGTTCACGTTGTAGAATGTGATGACAAAAGACAGTTTTCCTTTTAATAACATTGTATTTGAAGAATAATTCCACAAATTGTCAATCTGGTAATTTCTGTTGGCGACTAGACCTATTCACCTTTGTATTTGAACAAGAAACTGTCTCTAAAATCTAAAATTTGATATTGAACATCCTATATGCCTACGGTGTTTAATACAACTAAAATCAACATTCTTTTATGCCGTTTTTTTGTTGTGTGCAAAAAGTGAATAGGTTATTCACTAATCAAAATCACCAGATTGAGAATTTATGAAATCATATTTTCTATATTTTCCCTGACAAATGTTATTTATAAGAAAAACTGTGACTTCATTCTACAACGTGAACACAATTTATACCTTCGCTTTGCCTTCATCTTGTTTCCATGACTACTTCATGACCTTGTTGGTATCATTCATAGCATTTACCTAATTGTCTTTTTCTCACATTTACATTTACATTGTCAAGATGAACAAGTAAATATACACAAGAGAGATAATTGGAATGCATTTTCTTGTTTGTGATAGTTCTTTTTTATTCTATACCTAGGATGAGTGAGAGAAGCTGGGAGGCAGGTTGTCATAGCAACAGCAAACAGGTTGCTGCAGGGCATAGAGTCGATGGGGAAAAAGAAGACAGAAATGTGTCATAAAGCACCGTGGTAAAGTGGGAATTTATTGCATTGAATGTATTTATTACTGTAAAAGTTTCTTCACTCATTGTTAGCAATCCTTATAGTTCATTAATTCTATCTTGCAATGGCACAGATTAGCAAGCAATCATGCATTTCGTTATAATCTCCAATTACCCAGAAGCCTCTACTTATACCATCCTGTCCTAACAACACTGTTTTGTCACCCCATATCTCATCTGTCCTCCTGCTGAAGACCTCTCCATCTACAGGTGGAGGGCTTCAGAAGTGGCTGACCATAAGAGACGGACCATCCTGAGTCTTTCAATCCAGCCAACATTCCATCCATTTATTCGACATCCAAAAATATCCTAACTCTTTTGTGTGGTGTGGTCCTACTTATTTACAATTGCAATTACTACAACCAAACAACAATGAAATCTTACATTTTCTTTCATTCTCATTGTCTAACTGGAAGGCAAAGTGGGGGTTGTGAAGCAAAACCCCAGGGATTGTAAGATAAATTCAAAATGTAGTTCTACAAATAGTACTGAATTTAAAGGTGGAGTAGCTAATTTTCACACAGCAAACACAATTTAGGTTTAAAGCTGACAACCTCTCATAAATCCTTTAACTCATGGTTGGTATCGACATGTATTCATTTGGATGCAATTACGGCTTATAAATGTCTTTTAACAAACAACAAAGTGAAACCGGAGAGGACCACCCAAGCACAGCCAATCAGAGCGCAGCATTCAGCCCCTGTTTAGAAGTAAAAATTGTTTATTATTCAATTCAGACAGTACTCAATGGTGTGCTGTTTTTATCTTGTACTTTTTATTAGTTTACAAATTTACAGCTACAAAAGTTCGTTACTTAAATTGTTTTTCTTTTTTTTCTTTTACTGACAACAGTATGTTTTAGTGAAATTTGGTCATATAAAACAATAA
Organism: Mugilogobius chulae; assembly: GCA_038363315.1. Lineage (NCBI taxonomy): Eukaryota > Metazoa > Chordata > Actinopteri > Gobiiformes > Gobiidae > Mugilogobius > Mugilogobius chulae. The sequence continues at coordinate 489,968 of CM076401.1, forward strand.
ACAGATTGTAGTTTAGACCACCTAGAGATAATCTATCATCTTCTGCATATATCCGAGGTGTGGACTTGAGTCATGGATTACTTCAGATCACTCGACTTGGAGCTCATTGACTTGGACTTGCAGGTCACTGACATGAAACGACTAGACTTCTTTCCAAAACATTTATAGTGTAATTTTACATGAATAACGGGAACATGCTTCTTCTCACTTTCTCACCACAATTTAGCTTTAAACAGGATAATTTCTAAAAGTAAACGCTGAGGACATGGACTTTTGGGCACTGTCTGGGATTGACTTAGGGTACTTTCACACCTATAACATTTGGTTCGCTTCAATCAAACTAAAGTTCAAAACACTTGCAAATTCGGTTCGTTCGGGCTGGTGTGAAAGTCGATCACTTCGATTTGGTCGCACCAACGAACCGCACAGAGACTCACGTTTGAAGTTGGTCTAAATCTGCTTCCAAACAGACTCCAGTATGGTTCGCTTGTGCGTGAACGCTAACGGCCTCGATTCGGCCCTAGTTGGACTTTTTGGTCTATAAAAGCTTTCGTAGCGCACAAAGCACAAGCTAAACAACAACAAGACATAATGTGGTGGTAAAGTAGTTTATAATCCCAGTTTTTTGCTATTATCAGACAAATACATGCTATGAACCCAGGCTTGCAAGGGAAGCGCCGTGGTTTATTCTAACAAGATATGCATGGATTTGTCCTAATCCAGTATTCTAGTGGTCTGTAGAGTCTTGTTTTGCCTTGATAAATTGAACAGCAGTAATAAAGTTGTCTCAGGTCTGTAATTTCACCGCCTGCTCATGTCATGCAGCAGTCACTTCTCCCTAAGTAAACTTTCTCCTGCTCCGGGACCGTGTCAGCTGCTCCCAATGATCTAATGTGAAGCGCATATGTCCCACGTGTTTTTTTTATCCGAATCCGAACTCCAAAACATTGCAAAAATATGAAGAAACTCAACATTTCATGAATTGTCACAAATCTGGTAGGAACTTCCACCTACGGCCATTCGGAAAACACTGTTTCTATCTAGTTTTCTCCACTCTCTTCCACCAGTTTGAAGCACAGCGCCACCAGAGGCATGGAGGAATTTGTGTTTTCTTTTTAATCAGTTCGTTTCAGTAAATACGTATGTGGTGAGAACACGAGTTTCAACTTTTAGCGCCGAAGCGAACCAGTTCAGCGGACTATCAGGGGTGACCGTATCGTTGTCTTTCTTTGACTTCTCTCTCTTCGACTTGGACTTGAAACCCAAGACTTGATACTTACTTGAGTCTTCCAAAACAATAACTTCGTCCCACCTCTGGCATTCATCACCTCGCTGTTTGCACTTAATTTATGTGACAAACAAAACAAAATTCAATAATACTCCGACTTGGCGTTTGAAAGATGGCCTTTTTCTCCCCCCCTCACCTTTTAATTCCCCCTGTCTTACCCGGCGCTCTCCTGGACTGTGGGAGCGGATCTGATAGTGGAGATGTCAGCAGTTAAGAGCCGCAACCTAGCAACCCAAAGCGAACCTGTTATCACCTCGGAGCTGCCGGGCAAACCATTCTCAGGGAGGAAACGCCGGTGCTGAGAGCGTGGGTTTTAGATTTACAGAAGGTTTTGATGCTTTGTTTTTGTCTGCAGCTATTGACCTGCTGTATGGGGGCATTTACTGCTTTATGTGCCAAGACTACATCTACGACAAGGACATGGAACAGATTGCCAAAGAAGAACAGAGGAAGGCCTGGAAAATGCAAGGTATCAAATAATATCCTGGTTCTAGTTATAACTGATTTTTCTGTGCAAGTTTATTTGGAGACGGACAAAAATTCCAAAATAATAACATGACTAATTGTAGAAGTTTGCAGCGTCCTTGGTATCTGCTGTTTTAGACGAAACTGCAAAAGTTTGTTCATTTGCAAAGGTCAGTACGTGGGTGGGTTTTCATTAAGTGCTTGTTTTTGTTCCAGGCATCGGAGAGAAGTTCTCCACCTGGGAGCCCACAAAGAGAGAGCTGGAACTGCTCCGGCACAACCCCAAGAGGAGGAGAATCACATCCAACTGTACAATAGGTCAGACGCCCTGTCACTCAGTGTTCAGTCAACATTTGAAAACACAGATTACAAGGCCGAAAACAGACCTGAAGTCACGTTTAGGTCAGTGTTCTCCAGTCTGTAGTTTGGGAGTTATCTGTTGCTTTCCACCACTTTCCAAGTAGCTGATCAATTAATTTTGGAATCATACATATTATGCTTTCAAATTCAGATTATATATAACATTAATAATAATATAGGCACCTACTATGTGCACTGGAAAGCAGATATTGGTTAATGCTTTCTAGACACCTCCTTGTTTCCTAAATAAGCTCCATAAACCATTGGCAGACATTCATTCATTCATTTTCTACCGCTTAATCCTGTTAGGGGTTGCGGGTGACTGGAGTCTATCCCAGTGACTTTGGGCCTTAGGGACAGTGGCCAACTTGCCGCAGGGTCAGACAGACAACCATTCACTCTCTCATTCACCCACTAAGGGAAATTTACAGTGATGCCCAATTAACCTAAACATACATGTTTTTGGCGGTGGGAGGAAACCGGAGTACCCGGAGAAAACCCACGGTGGCACAGGGAGAACATACAAACTACACCCAGAGAGATCGGAGATGTTGATGGGCCGACCCGGGAGTCGAACCCACGACCTCCTTATTGGAAAGCCAGAGCTCTAACCACTTGGCTACCGTGCACCCATTGGCAGACAACATTGTTCATTAAAGGCTGCAACAATTTAATCAATTATTTAAATACCGGTAATCGTTAACTGTAAAGCACTTTGTGTGAAAATAATGTTTGAAAAGCTCTTTATAAATAAAGGTTGAGATGATTTGAACTGAATTAGTAATCAAATAATTGTTAACTGGAAGTTTTTAGGTTTTTAAGAATCCCTTGAGCTGAAAAAGAAGAAAAAAAAACAAACTCTGATTGATTTAATAAGAATAGTTGAAATCCACACCTTCAAAACCTCCAAATCATCAGTCAACAGATAAATCTAATAAATTGCTCCGGTTACCAAAATAACGTTTGTTGCAGCCCTAGTTTTTCATAACTCTTTGCCTGTGTAACACTAATTTAAAATGTTTAGGTTAGAACTTAGTTATTCCAAAGAAATGCACATGACTGACAGAACAGGGTTTCTTAAAGGATTTTATGGGACTGAAAACACAGAAGATGTATAGATAAAACACAATAAATGTGGCAAAAGACCAAAAAAACAAACAAACAAAATTATAACTTAAGGGACCAAATATTGTTTGCGGGGTAAGTTAGATTTGTTTATTGCCCCCTTTGTACTTTCCTTTGCTGCCAGTACACTTCTGCTAATAGCAATGTATGTTGAAGAAAGTCTGTTTTAAAGCATAGATTGTCATATGAATTAGATTTGTATTTCTATATTGCCAGAATAATCGTGTACATGTTTAAAGACCAATAACAGTGCACAAAATGTATAACAAGAGTCCTTTTTAAAAGTTTTGCCAATCAGCGACAATGCCATATTCACCTTTACTCCCATGTTGCATCATTCTAGCCAATCTATATTGTGTGCACAGAAGGTTTACACAACATCGCTGAGCTCAAAAGCCGTTAAACCAAGCCGCTTCAGCTTTAACACGGCTAATAAGATGCTCCGAGGAGAACCGGTGCAGATTTGTTTAGTAAAAATATTATGACGGCCTGACAAACGAAAGCTGGTGCCGAGAGCAGCGGTGGTCGGCCCGGCGGCGCGTGGGCGTGAGGCTGGAGCGTACGTTTAGCACCTCGTAGCCGCCTGCGGGGATCCAATCTGCTCTACCGCCAATAACATCCCTGGCACCATCCCATTAGAAGAGAATTACCAGCTCCGGCTCACGTCCCGCTTCCATCCACCCCTCTCCTCTGCTTCTCCCGTTTGCCGCAACACATTCTTCACAATTGTTCCCCTTCCAGAATCGCCCCGAGGCCAGTAAAGCTTGTATTACTTTTGGATTGCAGCTTCGACTCACACACTGCAGTCGATTCTACCGTTCGAGCTGATTGTTGTTGTTGTTCTTTATTGTCATGTGCTTGTTCCAGGCCTCCGCGGGCTTATAAACCTGGGGAACACGTGCTTCATGAACTGCATCGTCCAGGCGCTGACCCACACGCCGCTGCTCCGCGACTTCTTCCTGTCCGACCGACACAAGTGCGAAATGCAGAGCAACTCGTGTCTGGTGTGTGAGATGTCGCAGCTGTTTCAAGAGGTAAATAGAGAATGGGCAGAGTAGAAATAGTGCTCTGTGTGGAGTTTGTTTTGTGTTTGCTCCAGTTTCCTCTACCACTAAAAGCCAGGTTTCCCATGCGTCCTGGAAAACCTGGAAAAGGTGAAAAATGATTAGTCAATTTTACAGCCTTGGAAAATGCATCGAAAATGAGAAAAACAGCCAAATGTCATAGAAAATGAAATGTTGTTCTGGAAAATGATTTAGTCTAGCATAAAATAATGCTCAAACTTAGTTTGTATTAATATTAATTGACTCCGGGCCAGTGATGTCATCATGAAAGAAAAGGGTGATGGATAACCTGTAGTTTTGAAATCTTTTCACTCTGGGACCTGGTTTCAGAGGTATGTTTTCAGTGTCCTGAAACTACTGCTTCATGTGGACGATGTGTGATTTTGGCCAAATATTTGTTATGAGCTTGGCTTCATGTGGACAAGGCAAGAGTTTGTGAAGAAAAGTTTTAAAATGATATTAATGTTAACAATAACAGGGCATAGAGTAGAGTTCTAAACTGTCATCAAACGAGGAAGGCGAGGATATTTTCAAGTTTTTTACAAGAGACACATTTTTATGAACCTCTAGACATACTGTACTTCTTGTGTATTTTCTTTCAAGTAAATCTATTACATTACAGGGGTTTTGGCTCAGTATGATTGTGATCTCATAATTTTTAGACAGGAAGTAAATTTTAATTCTAAAATATTGATAAACTGGGGTGAAATTTGTCATTTTAAAATAGAACGTAACTATTAGCTCATAAGCTAGTCCAGACTTTGCAGGTATGAAACAATGTGATTGGTCTCACAGGTATCTTCAAGTGTTTATAATAAGAAACAATTAATTAGATCAGTCCTAAACATTGCAAATGTGCAAATGTTAGTTTGCACTAAAACTGTCCAAAAAACCCCAACCACTGCCATATACACAGCCTAGAAGCAAAACTCATTTAGTTAAGTCTGTTATTTCCTGGGAACTTCCTGGTTAAATGAAGGTCAATAAACACATACATGGATATTATTATCAACCAGCACCACTAACAGACTAATTCTATCATGTTTTTATCCTAGTAATGAAATAAAGAACATCTACTCACATGAAAACCTCAGCATAATATCTTCGTAACATTAATCCAAGATATGACACTCTAACTACTGAACATGTTGTGTCAGTTTTACTCAGGCCACCGCTCGCCTCACATCCCGTTCCGGCTGCTGCACCTCGTGTGGACCCACGCCCGTCACCTGGCCGGCTACGAGCAGCAGGACGCACACGAGTTCCTCATCGCAGCGCTGGACGTCCTGCACCGACACTGCAAAGGTCCAGTAGGGTTTAAAATCTCCTGTAATGTCTGAAGAGAGAAAAGTGATAAAACCAATACCTTTTACAAAAAACATTCAGGTTATAAAAAAAAAAAAATGTAAAATGCACAATTCTAGCTGTAGTCTCTAAAATGTTAATCCCAATGTGGGGTTTTGCTAAATCATGCAAGACCCAATAATTTGCTTACAGATTACCTAGTGACAATGTGAAGTTGTTAAAGTTAAAGGACAACTATGTACCTTTTTTGACACTTCCCCCTGCAACGTTATTGCTCACGTATTGCATTAAATATACTTATAATGCAGGGTAATAATTAGAACATTTTGTGGAGATGCAACCATGCTTAAAGTGGCACCGTGTAACTTTCTGGAGGTGAAAAATCAACTTCTCAAGTCAAAAGGGATGTTGGCCGAGTCAACGTGTGGCGTCAGAATATGGGCGTGGTCGTTCACTGGCTGGCAGAACCAAAACTAGCTCCCACTGTTTTTTCTGTTGGGGCCTTATTGTCAAAATCCAAAGCTTTCTTCTTGGTGTAACTTTTTTACAAACACAGTTCTGGTGGTTTGCTACACACACAAGTTCTTTGGGTTGCTTTTATCAAACCTGTGAGCAAACCCTCTGTCTTGTCTGTTTTCGTGTTTGTTCAGTGTGCGTTGGTTACGTTTTAAATGTTTTGCAACCAAAGCGTCACATGATGAACATGTGACAATACGACAAACATCCCTATAGAAATTAATAGATAAAATAATTAATAAACACATAATTTGTAAAGATATATTATATGCCTTAATGCAAAATAATATAACCACAGGATTTTCAGTCAACTTCACTTTCCGCCCTACCGCTGGCGTTATGCGGAAAGAGCCCTCTCCATCTGGTGAGTTGGGGAAACTTCTTTGAGTAAAACAACAAAACGGGACAGAGCAGCTGTTTCAGTCAGTTGAACAGGTCTGACAGACGTTGTTTTTTTTTGCGTTTTTTTCCTCAACCAAATGTAAATTTTAAGGGTTGTTGGGTTGAATTTTTTCACAAATGTTGATTTAGCGCATGACTTTTGCGCACAGCGATAAACTCTTGTTCGCTTTTTCGACTTGTTTCACTGTGTTTATGAGCGGCGACTCTGCAGGCTCCCTCTATATGATGGGGCCCTCTGCTTGGCCAAATATGTTTGTGGCAATACAAGCTTTTGTATTGGGCCTTTAAAGTAAGAACACGGATTATTATGCATGTTTTAGTGCAACCAAATCATTGGCATTAAAATGCATGTTTTTATTTGACTGAAAGGTTACACTATTTCCCTTTTAACATGTTGTCCTTTACATTCAATGCAGCTCACTGTCTATTACTTGAGCTGACAGCACTGATTTTAACTCTGCTCTAAAATCCCATAGAGAAGAGGAGACAAACATACTGTTGTCAACTGTGAGCTAACAGTAAGATAGTAGAAGAAGTATTGTCGTGCACAGAGGTTACAGGCCACGGCTATGCATCTTTACAACAAATCTTTCCACATCCACAAACATATGTGCATTGTGCAGTGCCTTTTATGCAGCCAAATACATTTTTCAATAGTGGCCTTTGGAGATTTACAGCAAAAAATATGAACATCAACTTTGACATTGACAAGCATATATATCATTCTGATTTCTATTCTAAAGTCTTAAAGTTTTACAGTTCTGTCAGCTGAGTGAGAAATTGCCCTTGAGACAGTGGGTTAGCTGTGACAGACAGATATAAAACTGTGTCTTCTCTGTGCAGCTCCGAATGGACAAAGTTAACACGCCGTGACGCTCTGTTTTTATCTGCACAGATGACAACGGTAAGAAGGCCAACAACCCCAACCACTGTAACTGCATCATCGACCAAATCTTCACCGGAGGCCTGCAGTCTGACGTCACCTGCCAAGTGTGCCAGTAAGAGCCTTTACAACAGGCACACAGATCTTCAATAAGGCTAAATGAGATATCAGAGAACGCCATTCTCATATTGCATCAGCGCCACTCTTCTTATTACAGAGGCAATGTCACTTTAGTCTTTCACTAAGACGACTGGCATATGCAATCTCTTCACTGGTTTACACAATTATATGAGTAGAAATACTATATGCATTAATTGCTACTTTAGCGCTCAGAGATTCTTGGAGAGTAGTTTGTGTTGGTACAGACTTAAGCGTAGAATTTACCAGAGCTATCATTTTAAAATCACCAGGCAAAAATTTACAGTTTGTATATTTTGGGGGAAAATACCTTACATATTTTTCACTTTTATCTATTAATTAAACCTAAGTGAATTAAGACTAAAAACTACATTTAAAGACCCGTGTAGCATCTCCACAAACCATCATCTGAATTTTGAGCAATGTCAAAAAAATTGAAGTATTAGTTTTTGTCAACATCACCCGATCATGTTCCTGTAGTTCAACCAGAGGCAGGACTAAGTCATTCTTTTGCAAGTTAAGTTAGTCTGACGTTTTTAGCTTAAAGCTCGACTTAAGTCCCAAGTCAAAGAGACAAGTCCAATTCAAATACCAAGTCAAAGAGAGACAAGTCCCAAGTCTAGGAGGGACAAGCCCAAGTCAAGTCCCAAATCACATACAGAAGAGTCAAGTCCCACATCAAAGAGAGACAAGTCCCAAATCTAGGAGGTACAAGCCCAAGTCAAGTTCCAAACCAAAGAGAGACAAGTCCAAGTCAAGTCCCAATTCAAAAAGAGACAAGTCCAAGCCCAGGAGGGACACGTCCAAGTCAAGTCCCAAGTCAAATAGAGAAATCAAAAAAAGACAAGTCCAACTCAAGTCAAGTCCCAAATTAAAGACAAAACAGACCAAGTCAAGTGCTAACTACATCAAAGAGAGACAAGCCCAAGTCAAGTCCCAAATCAATGAAAGACAAGTCCATGCCTAGGAGGGACACGTCCAATCAGTCCACGTCAAATAGAGAAAAGTCCAAGTCAGTTAGTTAGTTAAAATTCTTTCGTCAGATAAATACATTTCACGTCACATAAAAGAAGTGAGGAGGGACATGTCCTGAGTCAAGTTCAAAGTCTTAGTCCATTTTTTCCAAGTTAGACAGGTCATCAAGACTGACTCGGGTCCAAGTCACAACTTACAAGTCGGCACCTGTGATTTCGACTCACAATTACAAAAACCTGGAACATTTTTTTTTCCCAAAAGAGACTACAGACACTACAGACAACGGCAAATATTGTTTTCTATGTACCTAAACACCTACCGCCAGTGGAAGAATTCAATTACTATTCACTCAATCCCAAACAGTTCTCAAATGTCGCAATGAACTACCTGACAACACTGCAGACTCTTACGTTTGCTGGCTCACTCGGCTCATACCACGTCACCCGTATAAAAGAATCAGTTTGTTGTTGGCGCTGGGGGCCGATCTGAAAGTTGGTAATTCTCTGGCCTCAGGTGAACTCCAGCGCAGGCCCTGCTTTAGAGCTCACAGACTGCACCATCAATCACAGCCACATTAAGTCCACTGCAGCAACAGAAAGACTTGGACCTGCTGGAGGAGAGCTCTGGCTCCACCCGCTGGACACAACATGATGATGCTTAGGTTAATGCTGTATTGTGTATGCATGGCAGTGTTAGCTGATAAGTATTATAAAACACAACTTTTTCTTTTTTTTTCTTCGGCCATTCAGCTGTGCCTCCTAATAGAAAACATACTCTGAGTGGTTTAGTTCTCAGAGTTGTCTAGGGTTGTATTTAGGTGTGGGTGATATGACAATAGTGCAATAAAAATTAAATTGTGGTCCTAATCCTTGATAAAATTCTGTGCAATGGAGGTGCTTGCTCAAAAACAGACATATTTTGACAGCCTCTTTAATGGATGCGATACAATTTATTTGGCATAGTGAACACGCCTATCAGCTTCTTCAAAATGTTTCACATAATTGCGGTTGGTTACATTCAGCATTCACTTAAAGCATGACAAATTTGACCAATTGTAGAACTGTAGGGAATTTTTTTTATTTGAACAGACGGCAAGATTAAATTACAGAACAGAACAGAACACAGCGGTCTTATTCTTCACAAAGTGTTGCATTTACCGTATGCTTTCTAGTAGAAGCAAAGATTACACATTTATAACTAAAAAAGTTGGGCTCCCTTGCCCTATACTGCATACTTAAATCAATTAAAAACAAATGCATAACCCCATCGATATGCAATTTATGCATTTGATTGGGGCATTCTTAATTTTTTGCGTACATCAGTCTTATGCCATTCTGTAGAATATTATACTTAAAAATTGGGGAATTATCTTTTTTGTTATAGTGTGTGTGTATATATAACGTACAGTACAGACCAAAAGTTTGGACACACCTTCTCATTCAAAGACTTTTTATTTTGTTTTCATGACTATGAACATTGTAGATTCAAACTGATGACATCCAAACTATGAATTAACACACATTGAAAGGATAGTACATAACCAAAGTGTGAAACAACTGAAAATATGTCATATTCTAGGTTCTTTTGCTTTGATTACTGCTTTGCACACTCTTGGCATTCTCTTGATGAGCTTCAAGAGGTCGTCACCTAAAATGCTCTTCCAACAGTCTAGAAGGAGTTCCCAGAGATGCTTAGCACTTGTTGGCCCTTTTGCCTTCACACTGAGGTCCAGCTCACCCCAAACCATCTGGATTGGGTTCCGATTCAGGCCTGGTGACTGTGGAGGCCAGCTCATCTGGTGCAGCTCCCCATCACTCTCCTTCTGGTCATTCATGGTTTGGATATCTTCAGTGTGAATCTACAATGTTCATAGTCATGAAAATAAAGAAGACTCTTTGAATAGAAAGTGTGTCCAAACTTTTGGTCTGTACTGTATATAAACATGTATACATACAGGAATACTTTCCCATTCGCAAAGCATAATATTTCCCTCTGGACGTTGTAATGTATTACAACATCAACAATCCGATTTTGCCGATGGGATTCTGATCTGCGGACGCAACAACGTGACAAGGAGTCATATTTATGCTGCCACAACTCGAATCATTCATGATAGAACAAACCCAAAACAGAAATGCAAGAGTTCATGAATGAAACCAAAAGTTGTTGTCTTAAATCAAGCCCTATCGGTCGCCATTTCAGAATAAAGTCTGTAAAAATAAGCAATTACAGGCCTTGAATAATCCCTTGTGAATTTCTTAAAAAAAAAAAAAAAAACTTAGATGTCTTGGTTTAAATTAAAGTTTACAGGTGTCCCTGCTAGGTAACTATTATGCCATGCAAATAGGACATAAGATTAGAGTCAAGCTCCAGAAAATGAGAGCAAGCCAATGTAACATCCTCAAAAAGCAAAGACACAAAACATTTTCTTTGTGTCTGTGTTGCAGTGGTGTGTCCACCACCATAGACCCATTCTGGGACATCAGCCTGGACCTGCCCGGCTCGTCCACCCCCTTCTGGCCCCTGAGTCCTGGAGGAGACGGAGCTGCTCTGAACGGAGAGAGTCACACCAGCGGAGCCACCACACTGACCGACTGTCTGCGCAGGTACACACATTTTCATTCATATCACTTGTGTCGATCGTTGAAGGTTTTCCTCTGCTGTTAAGTCAATTGCCAAAAAAAGTGTTAAAAATAGTTGTAATAGATGCAGTAGGCAAGGCATCATCTAGATAAAGTCTGCATCAAAAGCCACGCCTACTGACAAACCTCTGTTAGGGTAACTTAACATAAACAGTGCATCAGGACACAAAAACTTGGACCGACATAACTCCAATTAACAACCTCCTTTTAAACATGGTTGTGACTCTGCTCGATCCCTTTCCAACATGAATAGAAGTAAGTCTATAATATTTCTACTTTCTATTTTTAGCTTGTGGGAAAGAATCCCACAAGCTAAAACCCTATCTCATTCATTTGAAAAAGTTTTTTTTATTTCATTACATACAACATTTTGGTCGACAGACCTTCGTCAGGTAAAATAGGGGCAGGCCTTTCCCACAATCTAAGTACCTGCTGCGTTCCTACGAGTTTTCTTTCAACGTACTTTCTATTTTTAGCCATAATTATGTTTGAGTTTAGGTCAAAGTTTGTACCTCTTCACTTACAAATCCAAAGCTAAGCCACTTTTAAAATCTCCTTGTAATCTCCTTGTGGGATCAAGTTGTCGTTTGCACAGTCTGGGTTTTGTCAATGATGTCCATTTATCAGCATGTCTCACGTGAGTGAAGCGTTTAACTACGCTCTTGATTCTTCTAGAATGATGAAATTCAAACCAGTTGAGGATTCAGATGAAGAATTGGAAGATCAAAATAACTTAGATATGTTGGGGAGAAGGACCAACGTCGACACTGGCTCGATGGACTTTTACTTATATCGGTCTGAGCAAGTCGACCTCAAGTCTGGATCACAAAGTCTTGTAGAAGTGCCCGATTACACCTCTGAAGATGAGGGCAGGCAATCTCCAACTAATGACATCACATTTTTAGATGAGCTTTTCAAAAAGGGAGACCCACAAGACATCACACAGATGCTAAATTTCTTAGAGATGACATCTGTAGATCCACTATTGCCAGAAAATAATAGTACGACCCTGCCGGAAGGAGCAGATGAAGAGATGATCATCTGTGAATCTCCACCACTGAGAAACAGTTCAGAAAACCCTGTCATTTTACAATCTGAAGACAAGGACAGACAATCTGTAGACCCACCATTGCCAAACAGTAACAGTAAGACCCTGCCTGAAGGAGCAGATGAAGAGTTTGTAGTCTGTCAATCTCCACCACTGAGAAACAGTCCAGAAAACCCAGTTGTACAATCTGAAAACGTCAGGTGGAGAAAAGAACTTGAAGACACAGAAGGGCCCTTTATGATGCCTAAAATGGAAAGTAGAACCATAAATATATTTAGAAGAGACGAGGCAGCAACATGTGAGGCGAGGAGCAGACTTCCTGTAAATTACTTTGCAGAGCCCGGTCCAAACTCTGCACGAGCTCTAGAAAATGCTGAGGAAGTCATACGACAGCAGCCTTTGCCTTTGGCCAACATAATGGAAGAACAGGCTTTAGACCTTGAGGAGGAAAGCTCACTTTGGTTTCCAGCTTTGATCCAGCCTGTTCTAAATTACATCGGTCCTTTTTCCCAGTGTTTTGGATTTTAGGGTCTGGGCTTCCCTGTTCAGACTACTAACCTTCCATTAACTACTGGCTCAAACCTTAGCAAAGCAGCATCCAGTTGTTTTGAAGAGGCTGGTTTCTGAGCAAGAAATAAAAACAAACAAGCAAAAAAAAAAAAAAAGTTTGTACTTCCAGTTTGTTTATGTGACACAATTTAGTCTAAAAACTTGTTATTTAGTCCAGTCAATCGTAAAAATGGCTATTCTACCAAACTATGAACAATCTGTGTTTATTTCATTATTTTTATTTCTCTAATTCTAAGCCCCAGAAAATACCAAATTTCATTTTTTTTCCCTTAAACCTAGATGAGGAAATGCCTGTGCTTTCTATACAATACTGTCAGATTCCATCCAGTGACCCAGAATGTTGTTGGCTGTGTGCAGGTTCACCCGACCAGAGCACCTCGGCAGCAGCGCCAAGATCAAGTGCAGCGGTTGCCATAGTTACCAGGAGTCCACCAAGCAGCTGACCATGAAGAAGCTGCCCATCGTGGCCTGCTTTCATCTCAAAGTACACAGCCTTTCACATTATCTGTCTGTAACTCTGGGGGTTTAGATCTGACCTGTGCAACTCAAGAGTCCTACAGTTCCTATAGACTGGATTTAGTCCTCGACTTTTCAGACCTGATCCAGTTCTCAATCAGTCAAGGGTTTTGGGTTAGGATTAAGGTATATTCCTAGTTTCAACAGGAATTATAGCGAAATACCTCAAGACTATACATGTTCTGACTATATATGCCTATTCTTATCTTCTTTCAGTCTAGATAGTCAGCTATTGGTACATGTCAGACACATGACACATTGTTATGATTTGGCTTCATTGCAGCGGCCAGCATGTCTTAAAAATTAACATTGATGATCGGTAAATATTATAATATAGTTGACTTTTTTTTTTTTGCTTACAATACAGGTGCACTATGTTATATTCAGGAGGTGAAAAGTCATCTGCACAATATCAATGTTTTTACATCAAAATGTAAAAAATACAGCTAACAGAACAGCTTTTTATTGAAACATACAAGAAGAGGCACTCCTCCTGGACAAATGACCATTTTGTGGCAATGCAAGCCCACTCGAAGTAAAGACTCATATTGTTATTATGCCTTTATATTGCACTAAAGACACTTAAATGACAAAAACTTGGTTTTATTCAAGTCTAATTTGATTTTTAAAAAATTACATCCGTAATAACCAGACTTACAATTCATTGCAGGAGTACAATTTTTTTTTCTTTTTTTGCTTTGTCACCACTTAAAGCAACCGTATGTAAGATTTTGATGTCAGATTTAATAAACATGACCTATATGTGTCTAAAGATGCAAGGTCAACAAGTCCAAATATGGTATTATTTTTACTGAAAGTCAATGTAATTCTGAGTTATTCCTATTTAAAAAAGCAATGGACATGATGTCCCTTTGTTGATGTTTACATTTATTATCCAATCAGAAAGCAGAATGAGCCTCACATGACTCTCTCATTTGGGTTGCCAGTTTGGTTTCTTAAAACTTGATGTTAATTTTGAACCATTGATCAGGAACATGTTTGAGTTTGGACACAGACACAACTGTCTGTGATAGGCTCATGCACTTGTTTCTACACAGTTCTCATTAGGCTCCTCCCACTTTGTGTTAAAAGCAATATTTGGGAACAAACCATGACAAAGAGTCAGGTGTCTGGGAGAGTGACTTTCTGGGTATCACCCATAATTCATAGCAAATCTTGTTCCTGATTGGTCAGTAGCTTCCTATCTTTAATGCATGGGCCGTTTCACACTCTGGCAACCCATGTTCATTTGTGATTGTAATACCTTTTTAAAACCACTAGTTGTGCATCTTACATACGGTTCCATTAAGATTCTTGCATAATTTCACAAAAACGACCCTCTTATATTGCACATTTTCAGTCAAATGCAATGGAAGTGAACCAAATGCACATCTTCTTGCACCACTATCACCAATTCGAGTAGCAGCTCACAACTGACCGACCACAGTAATGAAAGTCTGAAAAGGAAATCAAACACATCTACAGGTGCTGGTCAACGAATTAGAATAATTTGAAATAGTGCAATCATTAAATTCTTTGAATGCATTTGTTGTGCAGAAAGAAAATCAGGTGTTCACCGCACCTGTCCTACTCGTTAGAGTAGGACAACTTGCTCAGCTGAGCTTTGCAAAGGTCCATTTAGGCCATTTAACTGTGACACTGTTGTTCCATTGAATTAGAATAATGGAGAAACCGTTTCATTGAATTAGAATAATTTTTATTATAATTAGAATCATCACTTTCTCAGTATTTTGTGGCTGCCCCCTTGGCTTGTATGACTGCCTGAAGTCTCCGCGGCATCGATTTGACCAGCCTGTCGCAAGTTTCCCAGGCAGTGGCGATGTTCTGCTTCAGTTGGTCCAGCGTAGTCGGCTTTCTGTCGCGAATTTTCCGCTTGACGATGGCCCAAAGGTTTTCAATGACATTGAGGTCAGGCGAGTTGGCCGGCCATGCTAAAACTTCAAGCTGTTTTCTAGTGAACCAATCTTTGGTCGACTTTGCCGCATGAGCCGGTGCAAGATCCTGTTGAAATATGAAGTCTTCTTCGCCGAACTGTTCCTCAACAGTCGGAATCAGGAACGTTTCCAGAACATCTTGATATACGGCAGCATTGACAGTCTTGTTGAGGAAGCAGAGTTTCCCTACACCCCGAGCAGACATGCATCCCCAGACCATAACGCTCTGGGGAAACTTGACGGATCTTTTCACGCACTCGTGGTTGTAGGTTTCGCCACCACGACGCCAGACACGAGGACCTTGGTCACCGAAGGAGATGCAGAAGCGTGATTTGTCACTGAAGACCACTTTCTGCCAGTCTTCAGCAGTCCACTCGCTGTGTTGTTTGGCCCACTTCAGCCGTTTCTGCATTTGTTTCTTGTTCAGCATCGGTTTTACCATAATATGTCTATGGGTTTTACTGCTGGAACGCGATATTTGAAGCCGAGTTCGCGCAGACGACGGTAAGTGGTTGATCTGGAGACGTCAGCGCCGGTCTGCTTGTTCCACAAGTCGGTGAGCTTGGAAGTGGACTTGAACCGGTTGCTGACTGCGATCTTTCTCAGCTGCTTGTTGTCGCGAGCAGAGGTTTTTCGGACGCCGGAACAGTTGGTGCGCTTGTTGCAGTTTTTCTTAAGAGCTTTGCAGACGGAAGACTGGCTGATGCCAAGCTGCTCAGCAGTTTTTGTTTGGGTCAAGCCTTGTTGGCGAAGGGCTTGAATTTGAGCCACTATTCCGATTGAGAGGTCGTGCTGCTTACCCATGATTGATTTTACAACTTAGAAACTCTACTCAACCCTGACTTTATACTGCACAGTGAACACTCTTCACAGAAAACAAAAATTCGAGCATTTATTCTAATTCAATGAAACGGTTTCTCCATTATTCTAATTCAATGGAACAACAGTGTCACAGTTTAATGGCCTAAATGGACCTTTTGGAAAGCTCAGCTGAGCAGATTTTTTACAGGCAACGAGTTCTGTGATTACTCTAACGAGTAGGACAGGTGCAGGGAACACCTGATTTTCTTTCTGCACAACAAATGCATTCAAAGAATTTAATGATTGCACTATTTCAAATTATTCTAATTCGTTGACCAGCACCTGTATAGGGTTCTCATGTTTGTTTTGAAGCTGAAGAAAATTTTATATAAAAAAGCCATTTTTGGTAGTTCTTCAACCACAATCATCCACTTATACACCAGTTCCACACTGAGCATATCCTTGATCATGGTTGAAGCACAGTTGGACTTGTGCTGATGGTAGAAAAAATGTTGTGTTTTATTGGTTAAGAACACATACTGATAATGTAGTCTCTTGCAGTTTTTGCCTGCAAGAAAGAGAAGTGACGTTTTTTAATATATTCCTTGATAAAGGTAGAAGTCAACCAAAAAACAACTTCACTGCTTGTCTGGGTTAGAAAGAAATTGTTAAAGCTGAGATACCCAACATTTTTTGTATGTTGTCAATTTGTAAACTTTGACTTTTCCACCAAAAACTATGTTGAAAAGCATCAGTTTGTGAAAAGCAGCGCTCTGATTCGCTGTGCTATTGTTTTCCACTCCAATTTCACTTTGGTGTTTGTAAAAAGATGTTCTAAAGCTGTAATTGCTGCCAAAAATGATTGTATATGGATATTAATCAGGCGCCAAACCATTCTGAGCGATAAAGTAGTCTTCAGTAGATTTCAATACTTTCTGTTTTGCAGCTTTAACTATAAGTATAACCAACAGTGCCTTTGTGTTTGTGCCTGCAGAGGTTCGAACATTCGGCCAAACTGAGGCGGAAGATCACAACGTACGTGTCCTTCCCTCTGGAGCTGGACATGACTCCTTTCATGGCCTCCAGGTGAGCGCGTCGCAACACTCCACACATCTGCTGTCGGATTCTTCTCTGAATAAATGTCTTGTATTTGTGTCGCAGTAAAGAGAGCAGGATGAACGGCCAGTATCAGCAGACTGTGGACCCATTCAACAATGACAACAAGTGTGTACAATTCACTACTAAAACTGCCATTTAGCCCAAAGTAGAATCTGAGTTTTATTTTTGACTTGAAGTTCTTTCTAATGTGTACAATAAGCAGACAGCATTAAAGAACTTGTTATGCAAATACACGTTTTAACTGGGTTGTCCCGGTGCCAATACTGGTATTCGCAAAACCTCAGAGAAAGCACTTTTTTCAGATATTTGTATCGATGAGTACTCATGCCAAATCTCTGATCTGACACCGCCCTGTATTGACTCTGTTCACAGATGTTTATTTTCAAATTGTCAGACTTTAGCGTTAGCATTGACAGACAACACATCATTTTATAAACAACTTTGGTTCTTTGGTGAAATATTCTCCTCATTTGTAAAGTATTTAACATGTTTTCAGAGAAAATCACCAACAACTCCCTGTTCACTCTCCGATCTTTAGTATTTCTTTCATTTTAGGCTGAGGTAGTGAAACCCCATAGAAATGAACTAAACAGGAAATGAACCTGTCGGCAAGATGTTAGCATTTTTGAAAATAAATAAGTCAACTGAATTCTGTGCACAGAGCCAATTGACTCAGTGCATTTGTCTTGTTTTGGTCTAAAATAGTACATCCTGTACACTCAACCACTTCCTGTGCAATGCTTTTCAATGAGGTTTTCTCTACATCAGTTTAAAACAAATAAATCCTCTTCAGATCAGACAGTTGTGGTGAATGTTACTGAAAACATGTTAAAGACTTTACATATCAGAGGAATATTACACCAGAGACACTTGTGTTTAAAAAGAGACGTGTTTGTGTCTAAATGATAACGCTAACAGGAAGTGGTCGTAAGTACAGAAGTTCCGTGCACACAGCCAATTGTCTGGAATGAAGAGCCGTAGATGCAGCAACAGCTGTTCTCTAATGATGGCTAATGCTACAGCTAACGCTCAGACATCCTGGAAGGTTCTGTGGATGGTCTCCAGAGTTCAATCATAAAAATACTCCATATATTCAGACAAACAACTATCTCTGTCTATAAAAGTTAATAATATCACAGAGGACTGTGATTAAGCTTCCCCTAAAATGGTGCAACATCAGGGCTAGCTAGCAGCGCTAGCAGGCTAACATGCTAACTCGGACTATTGTTGATATTGCATTTCAGTAGGATGAGCGTCTTTTTTACAGGCCTCACTGTTGTTTTTATGACACACAGAGGGCTTACTTTTGTAGCACTGTGTAAGAGTGAGAACACGGAGTAAGAAAATAAAGTTGATCGAACTATGTAAAAAGGAAGGCTTAAGAACTACATAACATGTTTAAAAGAGCACTGTAACTTTCTGACATAAAAGTCAAAAACATATTCTAGTAGAATAAGAAAGACAAAACCATACTTTGGACATTCAGAATGGGGAACAATGTTTATGTCTTCATGTGAAAATAAAGCTAAAGAAACAGCTTTTTCATGGAAACATACAAAAGGAGGCCCTCCTAACCCATTTTGTGCAAGCAATCTCAAAGCAAATATATAGATTTGTATTATTTATTTAGCGTAACAGACATCAAATAAAATCAATTTATTTTTGTATAGCCCAAAATCACAACAACAGTCATCTCTGAGGACTTCCCAAGATTATTAATTTAGCTAACATAAATGGTAGAAAATAAAAATAACAAAACACTTTCAATAAAACAATAAACATCCAGAAGCAGTGATTGATCAAGCATGTTAAAGCAGATTATGAGTAAACAAGCAAAGGAATAATTGTCCGAGCATCCGCTGACCTTAGACCCTCCTTCTCGGCAAGGAAAAACTGAAAACAAAAAAACTAAGAGGAAAAAGAGAAACCTGGAGGAAACCACATTGAAAGAGAATCCACTCCCATGGACAGACAAGTTGTAGATGTTGACTAACATGGATCTAATTGTAATTTTTGTCAATTAGCCTACATCTAATTGACAAAAATATTCTTTTATTCAAGCCTTTTTTGGTCAAAAAGTCACACAGTGTACCTTTATGGGATTCCCATTACCTGATGTAGCCTAATTTAGCACTTATTTGATATTTACCTATATTACACTTGGAAGTTGATGCAACTGAAGAAGTACCAGAATATACTCTTCATTGTCATCCATTAGGTACAGCCTGTTTGCCGTGGTGAACCACCAGGGGACACTAGAGAGCGGTCACTACACCACCTTCATCAGACAGCACAAGGACCAGTGGTTTAAATGTGACGATGCCATCATCACTAAGGCCAGCATCAAGGACGTCCTGGACAGTGAGGGGTGAGCACCACTCCACACACGTGCACTGGGATGGAAGAAAAGCATCATCTAGTTCAGTGGTTCTCAAACATTTCACACCAAGTACCACTTTATATAACATTTTCTGTCCCACTACCACCTAAATCGGACTAAATTAGACCTCAAAACAGGCTAAATAAAGTCTAAGACCATGTTAAGCCATATTCAAGATAATTCTAAAGGATGCTTAGCTCAAAAGAGAACCAAAACATGAGTAGATTTGTCGCTAAATAAAACTGCAGGTAGCTTCAACTTCCACCAAAAGCAACTCTAGAGAGCAGGCACAGGTAAGAAAGGGGCAAGTGTGTTTGCCTCTTTCGGATTTCTGTAGCCGTGATTGACAGATTAATTAGCCAATCAGAAACACTCATCTTCTGCCGTGTAAAATCCAACATGGCTGCTCCCGACGAAAAAAATATCAGGTGGAACTGAAAAACATCGCGGATTTCTGCAGAATCAATGAGTGAAGTTAGATTTTGTCTAAATGACAGACCACCAATCAGCTTCTTTGTTTCATCTGCGTCACACTAATAAGCTAATCTAATTGCACGTTACGATGTGGATTTGATCTGAAACGCAGGCGGAGGGCGTGGTGACCAGACCCACTCTTCGCAGTATGCTGAAGTGTGGGTTCTGGATCCCAGGCAACAGGTTTGTTAGAGTGGGCACAGGTAGGAGGGCCAACACACCTGAGTTCAGTCTCACTAGAATCCACAGAAACCTACTGTACGTGCACTGCTGGAGATACTTATATACTATCTTAAAGTTGGAGTAACTAACTTTTTGAAAAGTCTATGATAAATGCAGCACTTTGTGGAAAAAAAAATAGGCCACTGTGTCCTGCCTGAGTTGAATAATAAAGAATTTTAGTTCTCATCAGGAGATGAATGCTGCTCTCTGATTGGCTGAGCTTAGGTGGTCCTCTCCAATTACACTTCGCTGTTTGTCAAAAGAAGTTTATTGTTATAAAGTTATTATAAAGTTTGATATCAAGCCTTCACTGCGACTAAAAATGAATACATGACGATATTAGCCATGTGTCGAAGGATGAGAGGAAGTGTAAAAATCAGCTACCCCAACCTTTAAGACCTGTTCTTTAAAATAAATTATATTTAAAGCCAGCACTCAGTGAGTTGACATAGCCCATTATGACAAGAAAGTGTTTTCTAAGATAAACAAATACAAGTGAGTCAGACTTGAATTCTTAAACTTCCAATGTACTTGGCGATGATTGGATTCAGATGTCCATATTGTCCTGTCCAGTGCGTGGATGGTTATGTGACGTAGTGTTCCTCTGTGTGTTCAGGTACCTGCTGTTTTACCACAAACAATTCCTGGAGTATGAGTAACTGCCCTGAGGAGAGCTTCATGTGCATGGGACAGAAGGGA
The DNA here is from genome assembly GCA_038363315.1 of Mugilogobius chulae. NCBI lineage: Eukaryota > Metazoa > Chordata > Actinopteri > Gobiiformes > Gobiidae > Mugilogobius > Mugilogobius chulae. The sequence goes on from CM076401.1 coordinate 510,915, forward strand.
ACCTGAGTGGACAGGGACAGATTCCACCTGGCTGACTGGATCTGGACAAGGACAGGGACATGTCCAGACTGTGGCACTACAGAGCAGAAAGCCTCTGCACTATTCAACTGTGAATCTGGACTTGTGCTGGAGGACTGATGTGTGGTCACTACACACACTCCAACTCTACATGTTTGCGCAACACACCATGACCAAATATGTGAAAGTCAAATAATGTCATTATGTATTCTGATCTGAATGCAAAGCGTTCAAACTCTTGTTCATGGACAATGTGCCAGCGTTTTGTTACTGATGTGTGTGGAGTCACAAATGTAGATACTTTTCAGTGTCCCTCGTACTCGACAGTCCTGAAGGAGTAATGACAGTAAATCTATTTTTATACATACTGTACCTACTAGTTTTTCCATCCTCATAAACCCAGTGTTTGTGCCCTCATTATTTTTATACACCAGAGCAAAAAAGATGATGTGTTTTTGTTCGATTTGGAGCCATGTTGCTGGTCTTGTGTTCAGACAAATGAACATGTGTACGTGTTCTCCATGTTTCTCACATGTTGGCTAACTTTTCAGGTAAACAAAAGGGTGTTGTCAGTGGAGTGAGCTGCTCCTGCCGCATGTTGCTCTATCTACTGTGTGTGTGCCGAGTACAAGTGTGTCGTGAGTATGCACGTGAGTGTGCACGTGCGTATGTCCTATGTGGTGTACTGAATCAGTACTTGCATTAAGCATGCCGTCTGAGCTGGTATCACAGTTTGATGGACTGTTCACATGTATGTATGTAATATGTACATTTGTATGTTAGAGATTATGGTGAAACCTCAAAGTTCTATTGTTTGGTCTGGTCATCATTCCTCACATGTAACTGCTGCAACAACTGGATAGTGTGAAAAGCACTCAAATAAAGCAAACTCGACATGTCTAGTGTGTCTGCTGCTTTTTGTTTGTTTTTGTGTGTTTGTAAGGCCTTGTCCACACTTGTCCAAACATTTGACCTAAATCACACATCATTTACATGAAGCTGGAGTTTCAAGACACTTAAAAACATATTTCTGAAACCAGGTCCGAGAGTAAAAGATTTCAAAACTCTGGTTTACTGTTTCCGCAGTTACGCTCTAGTTGCAACTTTTTTTTTTCCATGATGACATCACTGCCCCAGAGTCACGTCTCATCTGCAGAATGCACTGAACTTTATATGATGTTAACTGTGAAGGTCTGTGTTTTTGAAATTATTGTTTTGTCTTCATGTGGACAAGGCCTAAGATCTGTGATATTTAACTGACTTTTTAAGATCTATGATGAGGTGGACCCAAAGGCAATTTTATCAGCAAATGTTTATTATTTTACAGATAGTTCATACAAAATGAACCAGTTTATGTAGCAGTTGTTCTGTTTCCTTTTACATGGAAGAATTAATTTACCAGAGGTGGGACCAAGTCAAGTTTTTTTTAAAGTTTCAAGTACCTCTAAAAATAGTTGTGTAAAAAACAACTCTGGTAAAAGTCAAAATCCTGCTGAAACTTTACTAAGTAAAAAAGTAAAAAAGCACAATCACACTGCCAAAAGTTTTTATCTAGTCTAAGTTAAAACTACTGGAATACAAGAAATTTAGCATTATTAAGAGTTTTCAAGAGATTTGAGCTTGACTCAGATTTGCCAATGAGGTGAGTAAAAATGTCTTACTTCAATAGCAAAAACATTGAATTGAAATGAGAATCATCTTCACAAGAAAAAACACCAAAATAATAATACAAAAAAAAAGATTTATATCTAGGTTTTGAGACATTTTAACCTAATTTAATCTAGATTTATTTATTTTTGCAATGCATTGCAAAACAAATAATAATAATGTGGAGTGTGATTTAGCCTTTACAGTAAATAAATTATAATTTATAAGCTACATATTTATCATTTCATGTGATAAATATGTAATTTGTTAGAATGGATTTGGGTGATTTTCACAAAGCTCTGATGCACGGCGGCACAGCAGGTCTGACCTGACATTTAAAAGATAAATAAAGTTTATGGGCTTTAAAATGTAGGCAGTAGAAGTACAGATATGTTTTGAAAAATGTATGAAGTAAACAAATAAGTCTCCAGGTACTGCGGCTTCCTCTAACCTCCAAAAACATGCGTGAGTGAATGACTATGTCTGTTTCTCAAGTTTATGTCGAATCCCAAGTCTGACTCCATTTGATCAAGTCATCAAAATAGTGCTTACGTCTGACCAGTCCACACCTGTGTGATTGACTAACTCTCGGTATAATCTAGTGAATAAGATCTCAGCTGACACACGTCCGTCCTGACACTCTGTATTTGACCCAGAAGGCGGACGTCCTCCTCAGGCCCATCAGCTCGTCCACCCCGGCGCCTCCGTAGACCGCCTCCTGGTTGGGATGGGACTCTCTGACGGGATAGTCGGAGGCTCTCAGGTCAGGGAAGCAGTGCACGCACACGCAGTTCTCAGTGGGAGTGGAGCTCTCTGCTGGGCGATGTATTTCTGTGGAAACAACAGCAGAGGGCAGTGTTAGCTGTTTAAGTGAGCGTGGGCAGTGGGAGCAGTGAAAGTAAAGTGAAGCTATAACCGCCTAAACTGTGGAGAGAAGCAGCAGTGTGATTGGTTTGGCAGCAGGGTCACTCTACAGAAACGGACCCAAACATTAAATAATAAATGTATCACATTTGAGATTTTTTTTTTGTACATTTGATTAGTTTTTTTTTTAAGTCATTGTTATGATGACAAAATGGTATTACTACTATTATTATTATTATTGTCAATCATTTGTTGTTTGTTTGGAGTGTGTGTGCGTGTATGTGCATATGTCCTGTTTGTCATGTTTTGTCCTGTTTATGTTTTGTCATGTCTGTTATGTGTTTTCCTTTTTATGTTGTGTCCTGTCTGTCATGTTTTGTCCTGTCTGTTATGTTTTGTCATGTTTATGTTTTGTCTTGTCTGTTATGTTTTGTCCTGTTTATGTTTTGTCTTGTCTGTTATGTTTTGTCATGTTTATGTTTTGTCTTATCTGTTATGTTTTGTACTGTTTGTGTTTTTGTCCTGTCTGTCATGTTGTGTCCTATCTGTTATGTTTTGTCCTGTTTATGTTTTGTCCTGTCTGTCATGTTTTGTCCTGTTTATGTTTTGTCTGTTTATGTTTTGTCCTGTCTGTTATGTTTTGTCCTGTTTATGTTGTCTTGTCTGTTATGTTTTGTCCTGTTTATGTTTTGTCTTGTTGTTATTTTGTCCTGTTTATGTTTTGTCCTGTCTGTTATGTTTTGTCCTGTCTGTTATGTTTTGTCCTGTTTATGTTTTGTCCTGTCTGTTGTGTTTTGTCCTGTTTATGTTTGTCTTGTCTGTTATGTTTTGTCCTGTCTGTTATGTTTTGTCCTGTTTATGTTTTGTCCTGTCTGTTATGTTTTGTCCTGTTTATGTTTTGTCCTGTTTGTTATGTTTTGTCTTGTTTATGTTTTGTCCTGTTTATGTTTTGTCCTGTTTGTTATGTTTTGTCCTGTCTGTTATGTTTTGTCCTGTTTATGTTTTGTCCTGTTTGTTATGTTTTGTCTGTTATGTTTTGTCTTGTCTGTCATGTTTGTCCTGTTTATGTTTTGTCCTGTCTGTCATGTTTTGTCCTGTTGTCATGTTTTGTCCTGTCTGTTATGTTTTGTCTTGTTTATGTTTTGTCCTGTCTGTTATGTTTTGTCCTGTCTGTTATGTTTTGTCCTGTTTATGTTTTGTCCTGTCTGTTATGTGTTGTCTTGTTTATGTTTTGTCCTGTCTGTTATGTGTTGTCCTGTCTGTTATGTTTTGTCTGTTATGTTTTGTCCTGTTTATGTTTTGTCCTGTTTATGTTTTGTCCTGTTTATGTTTTGTCCTGTCTGTCATGTTTTGTCCTGTCTGTTATGCTTTGTCTTGTTTATGTTTTGTCCTGTCTGTTATGTTTTGTCCTGTCTGTTATGTTTTGTCCTGTTTATGTTTTGTCCTGTCTGTTATGTTTTGTCCTGTCTGTTATGTTTTGTCCTGTCTGTCATGTTTTGTCCTGTCTGTTATGTTTTGTCCTGTTTATGTTTTGTCCTGTCTGTTATGTTTTGTCCTGTTTATGTTTTGTCTTGTTAATGTTTTGTCCTGTCTGTTATGTTTTGTCCTGTTTGTCCTGTACCAAGGGCTTGAGTGAAACAGGTCGCGGGCCGTTTTTGGCCTCGGGGCCACTGTTTGCCCCAGTCTAAGTTGGAATAAGGTTAAAAGCTTACAAAAATCAAATAGATAACAACAAAAACAATCATTACATTACAAATCAAAAACAATAATGAAAGACAGCTCCTACCTTCCAGTGGTAAACCAGGGTCTCTGTTGGAATCGTCCTGACAACATCCAGAACCGCCTTTGTCCTGTCTGGTCTTGTTCTCTCTCAGAAACACCCTCAGAGCCAGAGCCAAGCTACACAGCACCAGCACTACGGACAGAGCCCAGAGCGAGTACAGCAGGACGGGGCTGTTCAGGCTGCTGCTGCTGGCTCCGGGCTGGTCTGCAGGGGGCGCTGTCTGCACAGAGATGGAGGTCAGTCTCACAGCAGCAGCAGGACTCGTTTCTGTAGGAAGATAAAAGAAATGTGATTAATATGTTTCGTTTGTAGAAGCAGAAGATTACACTTAAACTTACTCAGATTGACATGTTTCATCTTTGTCGAAGGAAATGCTGTTGTGGCTTCATGGTTTTCTATAAAATATCAGGAGAAATATTACACATTTACTAGGCTTTGCACTGTGCCGTTCTGAAAAAGGAGTCAATGTGGGAAGCACAGGTCCTCATGTGTCTCTCGGTAAACTTCACTCACCTTTCTTGGTTGGGAGGTGGTTTAAGCGTGTTGGTGGGAGGGTGGTCGGCTTGATTCTGTCAGTCTGTCTGACGGTGGCTAAAGCAAAAACAACAACCAAACTTAGACTTACAATTGGAAGTATTTGTACTACGAAGCTGGATAGTTTCTAGTTGTATTTTGTCCAGCAAACATGACATAGAGGGGAACCCACAATTGTTACCTAGCATTGTTAATGTGGGCTGGGCGATATGGCAAAAAAAGTATTATCACGATTTTCCTGGAAAGAAATCACGATTTAAATTTGATCACAATTCTTGTCGACTTTGTCTTTTCATCTGCTTTTTCTGAAAGTTCCTGCTTCACTGTGATTGGTTAAATCCAGCTGTCACTTACTCAGAGCAGAACAAATCTGACCAGGTGGACAGACTTTTCAAGAGGAAATTGTGGCAACCTAAGTATATAAAATAATTGATAATTACAATTTTGGTATTTCTAACACTAATAACAGCTTTGAAAATATGCTAAAATCCATGTTTCGTTTATAAATAGACATATTTTTGTAAATCAAACCGAAAATTTGCTCAAATTCACCTGGAACTTGACTTGAAGCTGCAGTACAAAAATCTAAACACATGAGCTTCAAAAGTCATATGGCTTATTAAAATCAGACGCTCAAATTTGTTATATAGAAATAAACTGGACAAGTCTGGTTGAAAAAAAATTGTCTTTGTTTAACAAGCAGATGCATTAAATAGAGAAATGGGAAATCACAATTTGAGGATTTCACCAAAAAGCAGATTGTCACAACAGTGAGCTCACGATTCGATTTTAATCACGATATTGCCCAGCCTAATGTGAATGTGGCCAAAACCCACAAAAAATTCACACATTATGATTAACAAATGATAGTATTTTGTAACACTTAAATTGTGCTGAATGATTGTTTTAACTCTTAGGAAACGGTGTCAGTTGTGTGTAAATTGTCTCTGCATCTTTTCAAGAATCTAAGGACACTTAGTGACTGGAGAGACATCAGACTCAGCTCTGACAGAGATCTGGATACGTGCACTTTTCATTTAGGCCTACAACACATAGCTAGAGCTGGGCGATATCGACAAAAATGAATATCTCCATACATTTTTGCACATCTCGATTACGATACTGGGACAATATTTTGTCAGTCCAACATAAACAAGTTAAAACGTCTTCAAAATTGTTACTGCACAGATTTGCCAAAAGAACAAGTAATTTTAGTCGTTATTTCAACAACAGAAACTTTTCTTTTTTTCTTCTCATAACTTCAAGTTAGTGTGCAAATTTTATAAAACAAGATATTACCTTTTTTTTCCTTTGGCAAACCTAGTTTAAACTAATCAAAATGTACTCAAACGTGTAAAACATTACTTATTTCAGGCACAAATTATCTTGTTTTCTAATGTATTCATTTTTCCCTTGTATTAGAAAGTATACAGCATCACTTATTTAATATTATATTAATATTTATAGTTGCGCACCTCTACACATAGCACACAATCTGAAATTTTGGATGTTCTACAATCCATAGGGTAGGGCTTTTTCATGTCATTATGCCTCTTATTACCTTATACCACATTGACCAACTGATGAACTATAGGGAACTATAGGGCTGTTGTGAGCTAATTGCAGAGTTTATCAATGTGCTAAACAAAAGTTATGCTGCTAATTCAACATTTGTGATTGAAATTTGACCCTACGAGTCTTAAAAGTTACATTCAAGTGAGTGAGAAAACGGCTAGAAAAACACTGTCTCAGCTTCAGAAGCCAGACTGTTGTTGTTTTATTCAAAGAACTTTCCTAGATGGACAGTGTATCTTTCTGGTATAGAGCATCGACTGATAATCCCTCTATAGGCTGTCCATATGTCAGTTTAATTTTTTTTAGAAGCCACACAAAACTTTGCTATTACACTTTGTGGAAGCCCACTCTTCAGCAAATTCTGAGAGTGGGTCTGGTTACCTTCTCCCCGCATGCCTTTTAAATCAACTTCACAGTGAACCGTGCAACAGATTCGTTTATTTGTGTGACGCAGATGAACCAAAGAAGCTGATTGATCGTCTTTCTCTTAGACCAAATTTAACTTCACTCACCTTATATTACAATTGTTTTTTGCTTTGCTCTTTCATTCTGCAGAAATCCATTATGTTTTCATTCCAGCTCTCTTTTCATGTATTTTTTAAGGAGCCATGTTGGTTTTCAGATGGGAGACAAAGCATGTACACATGCAGGAATTTCGGAACCGAATTTTCGAAAGTCCACTGTGAACGCACAATTTCATTAAGAAAATCCTGGATTGACAACCAAATGTAGTGATGTGCGCCTTTGGCCGGCAGGAGCGCGCACCACTAATATAGGCTGCTCTGGCGTTTCTTAGTCCTCTCACTTCCGTGTTTTGTGTCTTGGCTCGCGTCGTCTCCAGGCCAGGTAAACAGAGACTTGCTTATTTGCACATTATTATTGTACTGTATGTTAGTGGTGAGTGTTTGTGTTTGTTTAGTGCCGTTGGGGCTCCTTGCGCATGTTGCGGCTCGCAGCAGATTGTGATGGTGCGGACGGTTGGTGACGCCCATGGTCGGGAGTCGGCTGGTTGAAACATGTCAGAAGCCCGGTTCCAGGCGTCTTGGTCAGGCGACCCGAGGTTCGCAGCGACTCGTCGGCGCGAGGCAACACGTGCGTTTTGGGACCGAACAACGCACTGGCCCCTGTTCCTCTTGTTCTCTTGTCTCCTATGTTCTGTGGTTCTTTCTGTCGATTCTGTCAGTCAATTAAGAAAGTGGCTAATGTAATAATTACTGGACTAACTGGAACTCCAAAACGGAACTATATGATGAATGTGACATATTGTGTGGACTGAAATTAACTTGACGACAAAGAACATTTTTAAGTACAATTAAATATAAAGAAAACTACCTTTACAAAAAAGAACAAATGTGATAAAACGGAACATGCCTCTGTCATGTACGAACCTGTGTTGCCTTTTTGTTTAGTTAATTTTATTTATTTTTCCGGTTATACCCCGGTGGCGTTGTTGGTTTCTTTTAGTTTTATTCTTTACAGCTAACGTTAAGATTAAGTTAAACATTCATTTTATTTCTGCTAAATTGAGCTAAGAGTACCCTCGTCTTGCCACACAAAGCTTATGTCTGAGTTGAGGCCTGTTAACACTGGGACGCCCCAAGTCAGCCCAAGTCAAATTCACGTGTTTTAACATTCCTCCTAATGCAACAACAGGCCAACTAAAAAAAAGTTTTGAAAAGCTATAAAAAGTTTGCCGAACACAGCAAAGTTTCTGCGAGGTTTTCCGTCCAGGCCTTTGGAGTCTGGTAGAAGGGTCGACCCACCTTGCCTGGTCTGAGAATGTTGTAATGGCAGGTGGTCGGACAGTATGGATGGCGCGCGCTGGTCGGGCTTACTTCTGTCAGTCTGACCCTCGGGGTAGAATGGANCTCACCATGGTGCGCGGAGAGGTCAGTGGATCCCCTCTCGTGCCCCATTCAGGAGGTCTTGGGCTTTCTTCAGAGTCTCCTGGCCAAAGGCCGCTCGGCTTCGACCCTGGGCGTCTTTGCCTCGGCCATCGCTTCGGGCCACACGGGTTTGGTGGTTTCTCGGCCCGTAACCATCCTCTTGTCAAGCGCTTCTTAAGGGGTGCGCTCAGACTGAATCCACCCCTCAGGCGCTCCGCCGCAGCTTGGGATCTCCAGGTGGTTTTGGAGGGTCTCTCGGGCCCGCCATTCGAGCCCCTGGATCGCGCTGAGCTCAGCTGCTTATCGTTTAAGACAGTATTGCTTTTGGCGCTCGCCTCTGCCAAGAGGGCGGGGGAATTATGCGCCCTCTCCATCCACCCCTCTCGCTTGTCCTTTAGCAGTGATGGAGGCTTGGTGGAGTTATGGCCGAACCAGGCCTTTCAGCCTAAGGTCATAACTTCCTCCTTCAGGTCCAGGGTCATCCGCTTGAGACCGCTTTGCCCTCCCCCACATGCATCAGCAGAGGAGGAACGGAGCCACCTGTCATGTCCGGTCAGGGCGTTACGCCGCTACCTGCACTGCACGGCCGGTTTCAGACGTTCTGACCAGCTTTTTGTGGGGTTTTGGTGCGAAGGATCGGGGTGCAGCTCTTTCTTCTCAGCGCTTAGCCCACTGGGTGTGCCAGGCGATTCACATGGCTTACGAGGCACGGGGGCGCCCTCCTCCTGCACTCATCAGAGCCCATTCCACTCGGGGTGTGGCCACCTCTACTGCTATGCTTAGAGGGGTGTCCCTCGAGGAGATCTGTTTAGCCGCCTCCTGGTCCTCCTCATCGACATTTGTCCAATCATATCTGTTGGATGTGACAGCTCAGTCAGTGGCTCATTCGGTCCTTTCTCGCGGGCCGCATGAGTCGACATAAGGTGACGGCTTAGGGACTTCTTTGTCGGTGATGTGCCTCAGGCGCTCTGGGAGAGGCAGCCTGCGCATTGCCCCCAGTTCTTAGCATCCTCCTTTTTTGGGGGCTTTGCCTGGGTGTTCTTGGTGCTCTTGGGAGAGGCTACCTGTTCACCTTCGTCATACTCCTTCTGGAGACTCTGCTCTTGTGCCTGGCACTCTTGGGAGAGGTGGCCAGTTCATCCATGCTTAGCACTCTTTTGGGTGCTTCCCTTGTGGTGGCTTGGCGCTCTTGGGAGAGGCGGCCTTCATCACCTTTGTTTCTTTTTCATGCGGGTGGTTGTGGCAGTCCGGGCAGGACTATGTGCCTTCTCTCCATCCGGTCTCAACCTCGCCCGCTGCCTCTCTGTACTTGGTACGAAGTAGGTTTGCGGGTGCGCTCCAATCATGCATGCCTGCTGGGAGTACATTGATCCTACGGCCTTCGCGTAGGGTATGCCAATAGCGAAGCCCGTAGAGGCGTAGCACATACGACATAGAAATCTTAGTTACCTAATGTAACTGTAGTTCTATGAGTATGTGCGTAGCCCTCTACCTGCAGGCCCAGCAGGCATGTCTTCCACTGTGCTAGAGTTCAAGAAGGGCGAGCGATAGTGGACAGGGCCTTATATACGGCCAGTGGCGGGAACCACTCTCCCATGATTGGAGCGGTACATTGTTTGATCTTCAGGTGCGAGGCGCTGCCTCGAGTGTTAGCCAATAGCGAAGCCCGTAGAGGGCTACGCACATACTCATAGAACTACAGTTACATTAGGTAACTAAGATTTATGCTACTAAATCAACATTTGTGAAAGAAATTCGATCCTACGACCCTTAAAAGTTACATTCAGGTGAGTGAAAAAAATGCGAGAAAAACACTGTCTCTAGATTCAGGAGACAGACGTCTGTCAGACCGGTTCAGACCTGATCCAAACAACTGCTCTTGTCCCGTTTTGTTGTTTTATTCAAAGAAGTTTCCCCAGCTATGCAGATGGACAGCATATTTTCTGCATGGAGCATGTGCAGTAGAGTGGAAAGTGACATCGACTGAAAATCCCTAATAGGTCTGTACATACTGTATGTCTGTTTCATTTACAGCAGGAGCATGCATGCGCATTGTGGGCCTGATTTATCAAGCATTTGCTCATGTGCAAAACAGTTTAGGGGAGCAAAACCTTGGCAAAGATGATTTCAGAACTTGAGGTGGTTCATATCTGTTTTGTTTAGTTTGTTGTATGTGCATCTTTTAATTTTTAAAGTTTGTGTAAAATGCTCATAAATAACATTTATTTATATTTTTGCACTCGCAATTAAGCACCTGAATGATAAATCAGGCCCTGTGTGTATGTACGACTTGTTGTAACGACACTTTGTGCTTGCCTGGATCCAGAGCCCATGCTTTAGCAAACAGAGGAAAGTGGGTCTGGTCACCACTCCCCCCGCCTGCGTTTCAGATCAACTCCACAACAAACCATCCAAACAGATTAGCTTATTTATGTGACGCAGATGAAACAAAGGAGCTGAATGGTCGTCTGTCATTTAGACCAACTTCACTCACCTCACATTAAAATATTTTTTTGCTTTGCTCATTGATTCTGCAGATATATATGTTTATGTTTTTCAGTTCCACGTGATATTTTTTCCGTATCTTTTCATGTATTTTTTAAGCAGCCATGTTGGTTTTCATACTGGAGACGAAGCATGTCCCTGATTGGCTAATTCATCTGTCAATCCCACCCGCTGAAATGAGACGATGAATTATTTTATATATATCGTCAAGATCTACAAGTTGTTCCTCGACATTGGAATAATTTTCATGAGATGTGGGACAGGATTAAGTACACATGCAGGAATTTCGGGACAGAATTTTTCAAAAGTCTCACTGTGAACGCACAATTTCAAAAAATCCTGGATTGACAAACCAAAGCTTGTGTCTGAGTTGAGGCCTGTTGACACTGGGACGGCCCAAGTTAGCCCAAGTCAAATTCACGTGTTTAACCTCCTGGTTTCTTGTAGAATTCCTCTTAATGCAACAACACGCCAACTAAAAAAAAGTTCTGAAAAGCTATAAAAAGCTTGCCGAACACAGCAAAGTTCTGCGAGGTTTTCCGTCCAGGCCTCTGGAGTCTGGTAGAACCGGTCGACCCACCTTGCCTGGTCTGAACATGTTGTATCTGCGGCGGTCGGACCGTCTGATGGCGCGCGCTGGTCGGCTTACTTCTGTCAGTCTGTCCCTCGATAGCTGGAGAGTCAAAACACAATAAGAACAGACTGTACACTCTAAATATTTCAGGTGCACGGCGGGATGGTCCCATACTCACCACGGCATTCCTCCGGACATCCACGGCTCTGACCTCTGCAGATTGCAGCACAGCTCACACACTTCAGCAGCCCGTCGTAGTAGTGCCCAGGCTTTTCTTTGCACTTGGATATAGCTGGAAAGACACATGGGTTCCAGTCAGTCTTTTTTTTCAGTTCTTGTTCACTGTATGTTCTGTCCACTGTGGCTTAAAGCAGTTACAGTGAGGTCAATATGTATTTCTTCACGCTGCGTTTTGGCAAGTTCTCCCACTTTGAAATTATAGAGGTTTAAAATTTCTATCGTAGATGTATCTGAATTTTTTTTTTTTTTAGCAAATTATCTGTGGGTTACAGAGTCAAATAACTATTTGATCACTTGAGTCAAACATTTTTAATACTTGGCCTTTGTTAACAAGTACGCCTCCCGTACACTGACTGTCCACTGCAGTGCTCTGCCCAAAGCCATGCGGTATGACTTGAAAGCTGTATCAGACCGCTGTGGTGTCCAGAAAAAATAGACTCTTTAGAGATTTTTTTCGCGCACTCGTGAGTCTTTCTAAGTCTTGCAGGACTCACGGTTCGCACCGAACTTGCACTCAGGGTTGCAACGGTCAAATGGTTCCTGTAGTTCTTGAGCAGGTCGACTCACTCTGCAGCAGGGATTTTGACCCACTCTTCTCTACAGGTCTCCTCTAGATCTGTCAGGTTTCTGGGCTGTTGCTGAACAACATTCTCTTCATTTTTTGTAGGATTTAGGTCTGGTGACTGGCTAGGCCACTCCAGGACCTTGATATGCTTCTTATGAAGCCACTCCTTGGTTTTCCTGCCTATGTGCTTCAAGTAATTGTAATGTTGTAAGATACAGTCACGACTCATCTTCTATGCTCTGACTGAGGGACGGAGATTTTTGCCCAATATCTCACAGCTCTCCTCTGTTCATCTTCTCCTTCATAGTGCAGTGTACCTGCCCCTGTGCAGAAGAGCATCCCAGAGCATGATGCTTCCACCCTCACCTTTACTTAAAGTATAGTATTATTGGGATGATAGTCATCCTTCTTTTATCTCCAAACCTGGCAAATAGAGTTTAGACCAAAAAGGTCTATTTTGGTCTCATTTTACCACATGACTGACAGCTCTTTTTCATGTGTTTTTTTTTTTTTTGTCTATGTTGGTAGTTAGACTTTGGACTGATTGTGGTGCACAGGTCTAATAATGAAAGCTAACAACCTCAAACAGGTAGCCTACTACTTCATTAGAATCATGAGCAAGGTGCATTCAGACTAGTTCAAAGCAGAATAATTGGGGCCAGAAATCTAATTTCTTTCATTTTAGATTCTATCTCTCTCAGAGGAAATGCACCTACTAGACATTTATGACCCCTCCTTGATTTCTAAGTAGGAGAACTTGCAAAATCACAGGGCCATCAAATACTTGACCTCACTGTGTATCAAGAGTGTCCAAACTATGGTCCAGGGACTACGGAAGCTCAGCTAAATCAGTGCTTCTCAACCTTTTTCAGTCGCGACCCCCTAAATAACAACCATAGCCATTCGCGACCCCAAATGCAAAATGTAGGCTACCTGCAAAGTGATAAAGTAGTTTTTATTCTCGTTTGATTTGAATTTGAAGACGTAAGCATAGATAAGTTCATCTTGTAGGTCAGCAAATAGGAATATACACATATCACAGTATTGAAGCTGTCAACCTTGTTTAAGATCTTAATGTTGACCCCCTGAAATTATTTCGCGACCCCCATGGGGGCTAAATCATGGTTTTCCTCAGGTTTTGCTGGAAATTACTGTTTTAGTATGTTAATCCATAAAAGTGCCACTTCTGCCATTGTGTTCAATTGATTTGCATCATCACACAAACCGCCTGTTTTGTATTTACTGAACAGAGCTGCTGATTGAGTGTCGAAAATGTTACGTTTACGGTTCGGAAGTGAGATCTAGCATTCTCACCACAGAACGTGTCGCATCGGTCAAAGTCGCGCGGCTGTTTACAGACCAGTGACAGGGCATGCAGGACTTCACCAGAGATTCCCAGAACTCTGCGTCAGTACAGCCGCTCGCCATGACTCTGTGGAAACAAAACGCACAGAACCATGAGAGTGTAGGCCTACATCAGATTTAAACATCCGATATTACGCAAAACTGACCCATTATGAACATGTGAGAATGCAGATTGTGTTTACTGTCTGTCGCAAATGTTGGAGTAATCCTGTGGTCTCTGTTGCAAAGTTGAAAATACTTCATTCCACCTTGTGATGTCATTATGTTGCAGTTTAATGTAAGATCCAGTTTAGCCTAAAAATGGGTAATTAATTTTTTTTATCTTGGTAAAAAAAAAAAAAAAAAAGTCTAAACAAACTTCTACAAACTCAAAAATATAGTGTCTTTCATTGGTTCCTTTTGTGGACATCACAACTGCAAAAAAACAACAACAACAAAAAAAAAACATATACTGTATATTAAAAAAACAAATAATTATTTTTTCCCTTTTTTTTTCTTTTTTAAGCTTATGTCATATCAAGAACTAAGTCTAAAAAATGTTAAATAATAGTAACAAAAAAAAAATCTAAAAAAAAATCTTATCTGATGGTTTAGTTGTTGTTTTGCCTTTATTATTGTTTTTTTTTTTTCTATTTAATTTTTCAAGATTTCGTATTTTGCCATTTTAACTTATTTTAGCCTAAAAAAAAAAAAAAAAATTACAAATACATATTATAAATAAAAGAACAGTAACAATAATAAGAATCATAGTAATAATAAATGTAATAATAATAATATTAATAATAATAATAAAATAATATATAACTACCATAAATTTAGCAATTTACTAAGCAATATATAAATAAATCTAAATGGCAAAATAAGAACAAAATAAGAAAGGAAATGGAAAAGACAAGTATTAAATCTGCCAGTCATCTTAACAAATATATTTTGCAGTGGTGTTGGGCCCCTAATAATAAGCTTTCTGCTTCACATGGGTCCAGTTTTCCTTTGTTTTGTTCTTAAACCAATGATGGCACATTCTGGAAAATAAAATTGAATTTATCAATATTTTCTATTTATTACTATTCTTAGCTAATTATGGAAAGAGTGGGGAGGATGGACATTTTATTTATTTTACCTATTGTTATTTTTGTATTTGTATTTAATTGGTTTTAATTCAAGTCTGTTATTAGTTTTAAGTATATTGTTGTTTTGTATTTCTTGTGTTGTTGTGATTCTAGGCTATATAGGAATAATGGAATTGAATTGAAAATCTAGCATCGCATTTCAATTTGGTGACAACACTACTTTATATAAGATTTGTCCCTCAATGGGGAAATTCTCGTTGCAACACACAAACATGTAATTACAAACAGATTAAAAATAGACAATGGGGTTTTTCCTCTATCACATTGTTGAGATTTCATTTTCAGTTACAGCGCTGCAGGAGAACTTACAGTCAGAATTGTGCCCAAAACACCTTAACTCACCAAACCATACCAATGTTTTCACCTGTTTGCTTCTTAAAATGAGTGTGTGGTGCTGGGGCGCAGACACACACGCAGGTTTCCGCTCTGATGGTTGGTGAGTCGGTGAACCGTGGTGAAACACAGAAGCTCCTCCGCCCTCCGCTGCCCACCGTTACTGACTGTACTGGGTCTAGTTAGAACGATTAAAGCAGAACTAAGCAGCTTCAGAGGGGTATTCACAAGCACTTGGAATGGGTTCAGACTTTAAGAGGAGATGAAATTCAATCCCTGAATTGGCTGAAAGACTTGCTCTACTACTTAACAGTCCAATCAATGCCCGATTTTTGCTTCCTTGGCTGGCCACACACTACACAACTTTCCAGTTGTGACTAATTAGAATGCGAGTTTTGCCCACACACTACAAGACTGGACTGAGAGTGATTCTAGAACGTTTGAGACCACACACTACATGACTGAGACCACAAACTACACAACTGAGACTGGCAACTGAAAACAGGATTACTCCATCAGCAGAACAATAATGCACAAAACAACAATGCAACACAGTTTATGAAAGAGTTGAGTTTAGTGCTTCAATTTATTTTTTATTAGATTTTTGATGAACTTTTTTTAGTCTTTGATTAATAATTTCTACAACAAAAGTTTTGTTTTAGCGTAATTATTATTTATTTATTTTTGCCATAAGCAAACACTTTTCATTGGTTAAGCAGGTCATGTGCCCCTCCACGTCCTGATGGGATGCTGAAATAACCATAACACCGGCACAAACAGCGCTATGCTAGCTCTCTTAAAATCACACTAGAAATGGCGAAGGAGGTGATGAAGTTGGACATTTTTCCCCTTTGGATTTTCCGTGGATGCGTTACTTTTATGAGATTTTATCAGAAGAAAACTTGTGTTGTTTGGAGTGAGAAGGACGTCCGCAGAGGAGAGAGGAGAGAGGAGGAGAGGAGGTGAGTGCGCTGATACATGTGTCTATGGTGCGCTGCTGTTGTTTTGGTCATCAGAGGTGTGTACATTTTGAACACAGCCAGTTGAGAGCTTTCACTTTGTGCCTCGCTGTTACCGCTGTTTTTGTGCTTGTTCCGTCAGAAAGACGTAAACAGAAAGTTTAACCTCACGTTGTTTCCAGCGCCTCCTCGGGTGTTTTCATTAGCGCTGGGCTCCGTGTTTGTCCAGAGGAGCGTCAGAAACTGCAAACAGCACCGGAGCAAGACAAAAATCGGGCTTATAATTCAAACATGTTTAAAAACCTGCGACTGGAGTCTAGTCTAGTCTAGACCTGCCACAAACTACACGATTCGAACGCGAGTTGAGTCGTGGACACCCACACACTACACGAGTGACACAACTGCGACTGGCTTCAACTAGCTTCGACTAATCTCGACTAGGCGTGACTAAGTGCGACTGAAATTAACATGGGAAAATGAGCAAACAGTCGTGTAGTGTGTGGGCAGCTTTAAAGTGAGACTTAAGCTGCCCACACACTACACGACTGTTTGCTCATTTTCCCATGTTAATTTCAGTCGCACTTAGTCACGCCTAGTCGAGATTAGTCGAAGCTAGTCGCAGTTGTGTCACTCGTGTAGTGTGTGGGTGTCCACGACTCAACTCGCGTTCGAATCGTGTAGTTTGTGGCAGGTCTAGACTAGACTAGACTCCAGTCGCAGGTTTTTAAACATGTTGGAATTATAAGCCCGATTTTTGTCTTGCTCTGGTGCTGTTCACCGTTTCTGACGCTCCTCTGGACAAACACGGAGCCCAGCGGCCAATGAAAACACCCGAGGAGGCACTGGAAACAACTTGTGAGGTTAAACTTTCTGTTTACGTCTTTTCTGACGGAACAAGCGCTAAAACAGCGGTAACAGCGAGGCACAAAGTGAAAGCTCCCTGCGTGTCAACTGGACCGTGTTCAAAATGCACACCTCTGATGACCACAACAACAGCAGCGCAACACATGTATCAGCGCACTCACCTCCTCTCTCTCTCTCTCCCTCCTCTCTCCACGAGGCGCTGCGGATGTCCTCCTCACTCCAAACAAGTTTTCTTCTGATAAAATCTCATAAAAGTAACGCATCCACGTAAAACCCAAAGGGGAAAAATATCCAACTTCGTCACCTCTGTCGCCATTTCTAGTGTCATTTTAAGAGAGCTAGCATAGCGCTGTTTGTGCCGGTGTTATGGTTATTTCAGCATCCCATCAGGACGTGGAGGGGCACATGACCTGTTTAACCAATGAAAAGTGTTTGCTTATGGCAAAAATAAATAAATAAATAATAATTACGCTAAAACAAAACTTTTTTTCTGTCTTGTTGTAGAAATTATTAATCAAAGAGCTGGACTGCCCTACAAAGGAAAAAAGCAGTATCTGGCGCTTTCAGTTAAACTGAGAAAAATGACTTTAAAGTTTAGATGTTGTCCCTTTTGTGTTTGTCAGAGCTACACCGAGGTTTATGTGTTTATATTATAACTCAGGGTGTGTAAATACTTAGCAATTAAAAACCATTAAAATGCAATTTACTTTTAAGCTTGAATATGTACTTAAAAAATGTAAGTCTACACTATTTTTCATTTTTAAATGAGACATAAAAACATTTTGCAGTTACTGTGATTTGAGACAAATTCTCCAATAAAACAAAGGTAAAGTGCAGTAACTGACGCTCGGAATGTTCTAATTGATGATTTTGAACGCAGTTACTGCACTTTTCCTCTCTTTTATGAGGAATGTGCAGTTACTGCAATTTTAACATCAAGATTTCTCAAAAACGGTTGAGCCTTAAAATTTTTACAGTAAGTAAAACAGGTGTTATTCAACTGTTTTTTGGTCTTAACTCAAATTTGATCAAATGCGCAGTTACTGTGTTTTTCCTTTGTAGGGCAGTGTACAGCAACAGCACTTACTTACTTGACTACACGTCAGGATTTTTTTTATATTTACTTTGCAAAACATATGTATGAAACCTTTGCTTTAGTCTACATAAGCACATGCGTTTATACACGAGTATTTTCTAAAAATGAAAATCGAAAATGAAAAACACACGAGTTTTAAACCAGTGCATCGTTGAACTAAAGGTGGCACATTGCACCACTCGCTGATCAAGCTGAGCCAAATGACTGCTGATGTCATTACGCAGCGCTGATCTCTTTTCAACTCTCCGCAGCAGCAATGTCAGAGGGAGGAGTTTAGATAAATCATCTGGGCGGCTCGTCTGCTGCGTCAACTCACTGACGTCAGCGTGAACTGAAAATGCACTGACAGCGTTTGCCCAGCGTGACACTACAGCCGCGGTTTTGCACACATAACTCCAAAATGAACGAGTTTGCACAAAAATGTCCAAAAAAGGCCTGGAAACACTATAATTCAATTTCAACCCCATATACACAGTCTGACAGTGAAAAAAATGTGATTCTGAGTTTAGTTTCTCTTTAACAATGTAAACAAACAGAGCTAATAAAAGACTGTTCATTCGACATATTCTTCTCCAGTTCTACACCGCAGTATTTGAAAGCGTCCTCATTAGGGCTGGGCCATTCATCAGAAAACCGAGAGATCGAATCGAAACAAATCGTGAATTATTTGCTGGTGGGTTTTGAACCGAAAGTATGCAAACCAGTAAAAATGTGAAGTTTGGAGCAAAAGTCAAACTTCGAGACAGAATATTGATATATAGTTTCAAAAAAATCTAATAAAAATGGGACATATTAAACGTTTTTTTGTTTTGTTTATGTTTATGAATGGCATTTTGAATTGTTTTTGAAAAGGTTAAATAAATTCGAATCGAAAATCGAAATCGATCGATATGAGAAAAACAAAACAAAAAGTGATTTTATTTTTCCCAGATGGCCCAGCCCTAATCTTCACCTCATCAATAATTGTCTGGTATGGTACTTTGGACTCTCATTCCCATAACAAACTTCAGCGCATAGTCGACAAATCATCTAAGATCATTGGTCACACCCCTCCGTCTATAGACACACTTTACAACAGACGCATCACACAACGAGCAAGAAGAATGACCTCTGACCTCACACATCCTGCTCATGCCCTCAGGGAGGCGCTACAGGTCCATCACGTCCAAATCAGTCAGTTTCAGAAAACAGTTTGTTTCCCACAGCCATCCGGACTTTAAATCAATCCTTAATGTAACACACGATGTCAGGGGTGTAGCACCAAATTCTGGGCCCCAGGTACAAACTTCGTTGATGGGGCCCTAATACATAATCCTTTGTTTTAGTTATTTAGTCCACTTTCACTATTTTACTATTCATTTGTGTTATATTTCCTTCTAGAAGACTAACAAATGTTTATTGCCATAATAGACCGAGTCAAAACAATTGGTTTGGAACCATTGCATTCACTCACATAAAGACGAGAATACATTTTTAGTTAACTTGTTTTAAGCAGTAAACTAAATTTTGCCAAAAATATACTTTGACAATTCTTGTGACATTTCAGATATAATGTTACTGGATTAAGTAGTTGTAATCTTTTGACCAAATTTGAGTGAATATGCACATTTGAACTGATCATTTTGTGTCAAACTATGTTTGTTCACTGATATCTGCAAACTCTGCTTTTTTTATTATTTCTAGCTTTTATATTTGTGAATAATTTGTCCAATTAATATTGTTCTTTGTTCAGCAATTTTCTTTAGTCAAAGGCCATTTGCTTCATTTTATAGAAGTGGTGGAGCCTCTGATTTCACAAATACATTTAGTAGAACAGTCTTATCTTGCAAGCAGAAATGGTTTGCTTTTCGGGGCCCTTTCCTGCCTTGGGCCCTGGGGAAAGTAGTACCATTTACCCCCCCAGTCCGACACCCCTGCACGATGTACCTGTGTGTTTGTTGTTTGTTTGTCTGTAACAGATACAGAAGATGGGAGCACTTCTTGCTGCACCAGAAACAAATTCCACCAACTTGTTGTTGTGGGCTTAAATAAATGATTCTGATTCTGAAAATAATTACATTTAAGCTTCCTACATCAGTCTACACCAGACTTGGGCGAACTGCAGCCCAGGGGCCGGATGAGGCCCTCCACCTGTTTTAATCAGGCCCCTTCCACGTTTTTGAGGAACAAAAATGTATGGTACCACTTTATATTAACTACACCTTAATTGGCCTTAGTAAGCCATGAATAAAGCATAAATATAACCTTACTTATTCATGAACTAATGGTGAATTAATGAATGAAAAAGTTTATTATTGCTTAGTAATTACTTAACTAAGGAGCTAAGGTTAGGGTTTAGGGGGCAGGATTCGGAGTAATTAAGTAGTTACTAAGCATTAATAAGGGTAAGGGTTAGGGTTCATCTATTAATTAATAATTTGTTCATATTGAATTAAGTCTTTATTAAGGTGTTATTAATGATTTAAGCCTAAATATGTTATAGTTATTCTAAAGTGTTACCAAATGTATGATGAAGTTTAAAGGAAAAAACTCATTGGACGAAGAGAAAAACTAGTAACATTTGGAGACTAGAAAAAAAAAATCATTTCATGAGAATAAAGTTGAAGCTTTTACGACAAAAAGTCATAATTTAATGAGAAAAATCTCATATAAACACGAGAATTTTTTTTCTCAGAATAAAGTAAAATGTGAAAAGTTGCAAATGTTCAAGATAAAACTCTATTCTCATTAAATCATCAGCCTAAATGTGAAATGTTACAAGTTTATTCTCAGAGCACACTTTTTTTTTTCTGCAATAACCTAATGATAATCTGTATGCAGTCTGGCCCTCCTCCACTTGCCTTGGTTCGAAAATGGCTCTTGGGTAAAAATAAAAGCCCACCTGTGGTCTACATGCTTTGCTCACTTACATAATATCACAGTGTTTGAAGCTTTGTATCACAGCTGTTAGGAGCAAGACGTGATGGTATGCTAACGGCTGTTAGCCACAATGCTAACAACAGACAAACTTAGACAGGATATTGCAGACTCATTTTCATATGAATAGACACAAGATATCTGTGGTAGAGGAAAAATGATTTGTTTAAAAAAAAAAAAAAGTATAGTCCTTTTAAAGCTCCTGAAAATAAAGGTATTAGGTGTTTATTGAAGCAGTTCTATTTACAGACATTTCTGACTATTTACGAGTCATTTTAGCTTGATATTGTAGCTTGAAACAAGAACAAATGTATTGAAACTAGGCAGAAACACACTGAAGTCTTAAAAGGCATCAAGGAAAAACATCTCGTCCAGTGAAAAAAACTAAATTCTTTGGACAAATATTCAGATTTTAAGGCTTGTTGACTCATCTAGAAATACGGTTTCTGATTCCTTAGGTTTGAATCTTAAAAAATTACGACCAAAATTAGTTTTCAAAGGCTTGATCACTTTATGTTTGCAAAAAACCTGGCAACTCCGATTAAATGTCACAAATATTGCCCATTATACATACATTTTTTCATTAATTTAAGAATTCTTTGACAAAAAAGTTGTTTCTCACTAGAGCAAAAAAAATGAATATCAGGGTTTTCTCGGAGCCAGATCGGAATACAATTATCTGCCTTTTCAGAACGTTCTTTCTTGGTTAAATCCAGCTGTTAAAGACTGAGAGGTGTTGCCAGATTTTCAAAAAGATACAAGCAACCAAGCCTTTGACAAATAAAATAAAAATAACCAAAATAAGCAACCTTAGCTCTTCCAAAAAAGTTAAGGAAATAGGCCTAAAGCTGCTATAAATAAGTGAAAATGGCCACTTTGAGTATAAGAAAGTTTGGAAAAAATTGGCAGACTGTCGATTAGAGTTTTGAGCGGAGAAAAGACGTTAGCTCACCTGTTCAGCGTTCAGACGTGATGTGACTGGGACTGTGTCTCGTCTCTGATTCAAAATGGAAGCTCATTTGTCTAAGTGCAACTCTCTGTGTGCTGAGGGACTTCCAACCGCTCAAGCGTCACGTCACCGCACACAGATTTACACCACGTTTTACAAGACTTTTTCAACAGCTTACAATGCGAAATCTTAAATGTGAAATTTAAATTAGGCATGCCATTTTAGCCAAGTATCCATATTGTTTAGTCTGTGGTTATGGTTTAATTTAGTCAGACTTCCTGGTGAATAGTAGTTTTAAAGATGATGTCACAACTTTCTAAATGTAAAGCTGTATGTCAGGCTTTTAGGTCTACAATGGTCCAAATGACAACATTTTCAAGTTAGCAAAAAAAAAAGTAAAAAATATTGCTAGTTGTAGGGTTTAGGTATTTTGTAAATAAGTTGTATGTTCTAATGCCTTTAATGTTTTGTAGAGTTTTTAATGTTTGGATATGTTGTTGTAGTTCATTCCTAAAATAATTATAATTTGTTTGTTTTTACCCTGCCCATTTTGATTTGTGGATATGGAATTTTCCCAGAAGGATTATTGCGTGGACCAAGAGCTGGGGATCGTGAGGAGTGGATTGATTTTCAGATAATGTCCCTTTCCTGGAGGCTGATTCTGTGACCAGTTTTATTATAGATGAAGTCTTGTATGTGGGTCCAGAGGTTTTGGCTGTAAGGACATTGGTAAAATAGATGAGCTATTGTTTCTAATTCTGTGACTCAAAAATCGCATTTGTAATCTGTGTTAAGTTTGAATCTTTCTAATGTTTTTTTGGCAGGGTATATTTTATGATAAAGTGTTAGCCATACATGATAGAAACAGTCGGCATCAACGGCCACGCCCACTAACGGACCTCCAAGGGGGAAATTTAACATGGGGAGTGAATCAGAACAGCAGCTTTATCACTCACTGCTAAAAAACTACAACAGCAAATATGTGGACTTTAGGAGACACGTTCACATTGGGATAAATAAAGTGATTAAACTTTTCAAGTATGTAAATATATCTAACAATGCTAATGGTAGCTGCAAGCTAAATGCTAACGGGATGCTAGTGCCGCCTGGCGTCTTTTAGCATCTTTTTAAACTATTTGTTTACTTTTCTTACATAACGCCACATCAGTGACCTCCATTTAAATGTGGTTGTGACTCGACTTGAATTAGTTGTGCTAAAAATACATTTAGTTCACCAGAAAGCGTCTTAAAAGAGGTAAACAGTTTAGCTTCCCAAACTGTAACATAGTGAGGCAGGAGACGCTTTCACCCCCAACAGGCCACACCCCCAAATATGACACGCTGAATCTATGTAAGTTGTTTCAGATATTCATTGCATCTTTTTTTTTTTTTCAAAAGTCACAACTTTTTTTTTCTCATTAGCATTGACTTACGTTGTTTAAAGTGTTCACTGCAAATACTGTATGTAACAACTTAGAGGGATTCCTGTTCTTTGATTTATTGCTGCCACCCACTTGCGACTTCTATCTTCATCAAAATGTAAAAAAGCGTTTGTAGATAAAACAAGCTAAAATGAGCAATTTCAGCAAAACCACGAGCAAAACGGACTGATTTGTGTCTTGTGAACCTTTATAAAACATTGGCAATGTTATATTAGTTAGTTTCCCAAACTAATACACTCATAGGCAGAAAATGCTATTCAAACTCCATCACTCACCGATGTGACCTGGACCCCTCCACAGAGAAGTGAAGCTATGTACAACTTTGATTTGGAGATGTTTATGTCATTTTTCTGCTGTTTTCACTAGTGACATGTAAAAGACGATGTTTAGTCCTAAATGATTCACTTGATGAGAAATCTCTACGCGAAGTTCGCTAGCTGTTAGCAGTTTTATACACAAACTTACAGTAACAAGGCTCTGACCTTTGCTAAATGTGGTCAGTAGGTTTGTACAGGTGCATCTTTCATAACTTGCGTATTTTGCGGGCTAATGCTAACGGCTAAAGGTTTAGCTAATGGCTAACCGGTCTTAGCTCAGATGCTAAGTGTTCAATAGCATCAGAGTCAAACTACTAATGTCTATGATTTTTACTTCAAGAATTGACTTGATTTTAACATCAACAACAATTCGTGAGTTGTATGTTAAATATAAAGTAAACAAAAGGTACAAAACAACTTTAGAACAAGAATCCAGAAGTTGGCGTTGCTCTTTAAACTGGTGTCGTTCTCCGTGAAACCGGAATGTCTTTTTAAATCATGGTATCGGTTTGTATTCTCTGACATTTGGAAACGGAAACCGCTGTCAGCTGCACCTTCAGAATCCACACGGACGTCTGATTTGTTTATGTCACAATTCTTAGCTCCGTGGGTTGTGAAGTAGCATAATTGTGTATTTCTGTAGATTTGAGAGTTCCCCCTGCGCGCTAAACTTTAAATAACATGTTAATGAGCTTTGACCCCAGCCGTATGCTTTGGGAAGCGTTCAAAAGTGAGTCAGGCGTTTTCATAACGTCAGAATGAAAGTGCATGGGCAAACCGGCAGCATGTGTTTTCTGCTCCAGCGGACGCAGAGCTGCCGTCACAGGGAACGATCTGGTTCAGTGTGAAGAGAGAAATCACTTTGAATTGTCTTAACTTTCAAGTAATTTCACATTGTAAGGACAAAGAATGGCCTTCTGAATTTGTATAGCCTATATATAAAGTTAAAAAAGCCATGCTTAATGCAGTTAAAAAAAAAAAAAAAATAGGTGGAGCTTATTCAAAATGTTTGAGGTATTTTTATTTTATTTGTAAGTTTAGAGTAAAATAAAAAATTAGAGTAAATAAAAGGGTTTCAATTAGATTTTATTTGTAACCTGTCAAGGAGCTTGACCAGAGTCAGGACTAAACATGGACCAGAGTCAGGACTAAACATGAACCAGAGTCAGGACTAAACGTGGACCAGAGTCAGACTAAACACGGACCAGAGTCAGGACTAAACCTGAACCAGAGTCAGGACTAAACACGGACCAGAGTCAGGACTAAACCTGAACCAGAGTCAGGACTAAACATGGACCAGAGTCAGGACTAAACCTGAACCAGAGTCAGGACTAAACACGGACCAGAGTCAGGACTAAACGTGAACCAGAGTCAGGACTAAACGTGAACCAGAGTCAGGACTAAACACGGACCAGAGTCAGGACTAAACGTGGACCAGAGTCAGGACTAAACACGGACCAGAGTCAGGACTAAATGTGGACCAGAGTCAGGACTAAACGCGGACCAGAGTCAGACTAAACGTGGACCAGAGTCAGGACTAAACACGGACCAGAGTCAGACTAAACACGGACCAGAGTCGGGACTAAACGTGGACAAGAGTCAGGACTAAACGTGGACCAGAGTCAGGACTAATTGTGGACCAGAGTCAGGACTAAACGTGGACCAGAGTCAGGACTAAACGTGGACCAGAGTCGGGACTAAACGTGGACCAGAGTCAGGACTAAACGTGGTCCATAGTCCAGGACTAAACGTGGTCCATAGTCAGGACTAAACACGAACCAGAGTCAGGACTAAACGTGGACAAGAGTCAGGACTAAACGTGGACGAGAGTCAGGACTAAACGTGGACGAGAGTCAGGACTAACGTGGACGAGAGTCAGGACTAAACGTGGACCAGAGTCAGGACTAAACGTGATCCAGAGTCAGGACTAAACATGAACCAGAGTCAGGACTAAACGCGGACCAGAGTCAGAACTAAACAAGGACCAAGTCAGGACTAACCAGAGTCAGGACTAAACGTGGACCAGAGTCAGGACTAAACACGGACCAGAGTCAGGACTAAACGTGGACCAGAGTCAGGACTAAACGTGGACCAGAGTCAGGACTAAACGTGGACCAGAGTCAGGACTAAACACGGACCAGAGTCAGGACTAAACGAGGACCAGAGTCAGGACTAATTGCAGACCATTATTTTTATTTAAAGTACATTTTATGATGTATATTTATATAGTTTAAAAAAAAAATGTGTATGAATTGTGCTATACAAATACATTTCTAGTTCCTGGTCCACATTCATCCTCGTGTAGTACAACTTAATCTCGTCCTTGAACGTGAATCCACTCACCGAAGCAGCAGGACTTAACCGGATAAAACCACAAAAGTAGTACAACGTGTGATCAAAACAGCCTCACACTGTTCTCGTCCCGTGACACCCTTCTGCTCCGGCACGATCTAAAGTTTACAGAATCAAACGAACTATACCACCTGCTAGTTTCACACGCTAAAGAAAGACTGAGAAAAAGAAAAGAAAAGAGGACAATACTGATTAGAAGAAACTGGGTGATCTCTGGATTTGGATCACGCTGAGGCACAAAACGGCTGGTAAATGACTTACTCTGTGGAACAATGTTTATAGTCTTTTAGAGATTTTTTTTCTTCTTCGACATCTCTATTTCCCTTCTCTTCCTCTTCCTTCTTCATCTCCTTTTTTCTGTCTCTTTAATTTTTCTCCTTCCTTTTTTTTCTTCTTTTCCTTTTCTCTTTCTCTCTTCTTTCATCCTCTATTTTCTCTTCATCTTTGCCTTTTCTCTTCTTCATCTCTTTTCTCTTTTCTCTTTCTCTTCTTTGACATCTTGCTCATGTTTCTTCTTTCTCTTTTTCTCTTCCTCTTCTTTTCCTTTACATCTTCACTTTTTTCTTCTTCTTCTTCCCCTTTTCTTCTTCTTCTTCTACATCTTCTCTTCTCTTCCTGTCCTTAATCATTTTTTCAATTTCTTCCTCTTTCTCTCTCCCTTTTTCTTGTTCAAATTCTTCTTCTCTTTCTTTGACATTTTTTTCTTCTTCGTTTTCCTCTCTTCTTCACCATTTCCCTTATGACTTTCTTCAACAATATTTTCTTCTCCTCCCTTCTCCTCTCCTCCCCCCCATTTCATCTTACTTCTTTCCTCCTGACCCTCTTCCTCGCTTTTATTTTCTTCTTCTTCTTTTCCTCCTCTTTCTTCTTCTCTTCCTCCTCTTTCTCTTCTCTTCCTCCTCTTTCTTCTCCTCTTCCTTTTTTTCTTCTCCTTTTCGTTTTCTCCTCTTCCTCCTGCTTCTTTTTCTTCTTCTATTCCACTTTCTTTTTTCCTCATTCTCCTCTTTATTCATTCTCTTTTCATTCTTCTCCTCCTCTCCTCCCTTTCCTCATTTCTCCTCCTCCTTTCTCATTTCCTTCTCCTCCTACTTCTTCTCCTTTTACTCCTCCTCCTCATCTTTTCCGCTTCTTCTTTTTCTTCTGCCTCTCTTCCTCCTCTTTCTTTCCTCCTTTTTCTCCCTCCTTCCCCTTTTCCTCTTCTTCCTTTTCCTCCTCTTCTGCTTCTTCTCCTCTGCCTCTTCTTCATTCTTTTTCTCCTTCTCCTCCTCTTTCTCTTCCTTCTCTTTTTGTCTCTTTAATTTTTCTCCTCTTTTTTTTACTCTATAGTATTTTTTTCCTTTTTCTATCTTTCCTCCTCTATTTTCTCTTCATCTTTGCCTTTTTGTCTTCTTCATCTTTTTTCTCTTTTTCTTCTTTCTCTTCTTCGACATCTTGCTCATTTTTCTTCTTCTCTTTTCCTTTTTCATCTTTCACTTTTTTCATCCCCTTTTTCTACATCTTTCTCTTCTTCCTGTCCTTACTCATTTTTTCAATGTCTTCTTCCTCTTCCCCTTTCTCCTTTATGAATTTCTTCAACAACATTTTCTTCTCCTCTCTCCTCTTCTTCTCCTCCCATTTTCATCTTACTTCTTTTCCTCCTGACCCTCTTCCTCCTTTTATTCTCTTCTTCTTCTCTCCCTTCTTCTTTTCCTCCTCTTTCTCTTTCTTCTCCTTCTTTGTCTCCTCTTCCTCCTGCTCTTTTTTTCTTCTCTACTCCTTCTCTCATTTTCTTCTCATCCTACTTCTTTTTCTCTTCCTCCAACTTTTTTCTCTTCTTTATCCTTGTCTTTTTCTCCTCCTCTTCTTCTATTTCCACTTTCTTTTCATTTTTATCATCATTCTCCTCTTCCTTTTCCTCCTTTCTCTTCTTCGTCGTCTTGTTCTTCCCCACCTCCTCTCCTTTTCATTCTTTTCTCCTCCTCTCCTCCCTCCCTCATTTTCTCCTCTCTTTCTCATTTTTCTTCTCCTCCTACTTCTTCTCCTTTTACTCCTCATCATCATCTTTTCCTCTTCTTTTTCTTCTCCTCTCTTCCTTCTCCTTCTTTTTCTCCTCCTTCCCCTTTTCCTCTTCTTCCTTTCCTCCTCTTCTTCTTATTCTCTTCTTCTCCTCCACATCCTCTTCTTCTTCTCCCCTTTCTTCCCCTCCTCCTCTTCTTCTTTTCTTCCTTGCCTTTCTATTCCTCCTTTTCTCCTCCCCCCATTTCCTCCTCTTCTCCTTTTTCTTCTCCTCTTCTCCTTCTCCTCTCTTTCTTCCTTCCCTCATCCTAATCCTTCTTCTTCCAAAGTCTGTTAGTTTTTTGTCACTTGGCAGGAGAAAGTTGAACTATTCTTTTGGGTCTACATCCAGACTGAGCTCTCCTGCAGAAGATTTACAGTCTGATTACAAGAGCTCGTGTCTCAGGACAAAGTCAGACAGACCTGCAATCAGACTTTATTTCACAAACAGCTCATTTGTCAAATAACAGGAGAAGGTGTTTCTAACCTGAACTTGTTTCCAGCCGTCCTCGCAATAGGTCAGCTCAATGATGCTCAATAATACATTAGTTGTTCCACCGTACACAAGTCAGTTAACATGACTGTGGGATCACTTTGTGTGTGATTTTGTTCGCATTTATTAAATTATTAGAGATGTTTCGACGCTCATCCAAATTCATTTTCAATCTGACGTAGGTGAACCGCGAACCTGTCTGTAGTTACACTGATCTGAGTTTTGTCCTGTCCTGAGGAGGAGCTACAACTAATAGCTAAGCCTGTTTGACCAGTTCATAAGCTGGTTTGATGATGATGATGATAATGATGATGGTAATGAAAAGGGTGATAGTGATGATGATGATAATGATAATAATGAAAGTGATAATCATAATAATGATGAATATGACGATGATGATGAAAATAGTGGTGGTGATGATGATGATGATGAAAATAGTGATCATGATGATAATAATTGATGAAAAAGGTGGCCGTCATGATGATAATGAAAATGGTGGTAGTGATGATGATGATAATGATGAAAGTGATAATCATAATAATGATGAATATGACGATGATGATGAAAATAGTGGTGGTGATGATGATGATAATGGTGATCATGATGATAATAATTGATGAAAAGGTGGCGGTCATGATGATAATGAAAATGGTGGTAGTGATGATGATGATAATGATGATGATGAAAGTGATAATCATAATAATGATGAATATGATGATGATGAAAATGGTGATCATGATGGTGATAATGATGAAAATGGTGGCGGTCATGATGATGATGATGAAAATGATAATGAAAATATAATCATAATGCTGAATGTGATCATGATATTGATGATAAAAATGATAATGAAAATGATAATGATAATGAGCATAAAATGATAATGATAATAATGATGATGACGACGACGATGATGATAATGATTATGAAAATAGTGGTGATGATGAGGGCAATGATGTGGCACCTCAGCAGAAGCGAGTCGAAGTGAGTCAGAGGCTACAACTAACAACTAAACTGTTTGACCAGTTTGTAAGCTGATTTGATGATGATAAGGATGATGATCATAAAAATGATGATAATTATGGCAACAATGACAATAATGATGAGAAAATGGTGGTGATGATGATGATAATGATAAAATGAGGAAGAAATGATGATTTAAAATGATGATGAACTGATGATGATGATGATAAAAATGATGATGATGATCAAAATAATGATGATGATTATCATGATGATAATGATGAACATGGTGGTGATGATGATGGCAGTGATGTGGCATCTCAGCAGAAGCAAGTCCGAAGTGAGTCAAAAGCTACAACTAAACCTGTTTGACCAGTTCATAAGCTGGTTTGATGATGATGAAAATGTTGATAATGACAATGATGATGATAATGATGATAAACTTTGGTGATAATGACGATAATGATGATGACTATAAGGGCGTCTCAGCAGAAGCGAGTCGCCTAAACACCCGGTGCCTCAACCTCCGACAACCACTAAGCGTTCCATAACCTTCATGTTATTGGTCGGTGGGAAAACCGGAGAATCTGAAGGAAACCACTCTGACACAGGGAGGAACATGCAAACTCCACACAGAAAGGCCCGGGCCGTGTAGGAGTCAAACCCCCAACCTTCTTGCTGTGATACTTTGCCTTTTCATTCTGCCATCGTATTGACATTCTTATTTTTTCGGATAATAGTCAAAAAAGGCTATCCAGATGACAAATTTGAAGTCTTTTTCTAGTCTGTCTTGCTAGGTTTGATCAGGACTACTACAAGAGTTTAGCTTTTGTGCATATTTTGGTTTGTATAACTGTCTATGTAGCTGCTTTATAATACAGTATGTCATATAAATGCACAGGAATGAAGGCAATAACACATGATTTGCCCTGATGTTGTGAAATCTAACAGTACACACAAATCTACAAAGTCAATCAATAATACACAAACAACCTACCTCTTACCTCTGTGACTTTCATTTAGTTGAAATATGCTGCTCTACGCTTTCAAAGGTCACAGACTAAATGGATCTATGAAAAACCTGAATGCAGTCAGACATTTCCCACAGACTTCTGCTTTTTATTTAACTTCACCCGAGCCAATCTTGACAAAAATTGGCTTAAACGCTTGCCTGGAAGTACTACTTGTCCTTCGAGACATCTTAATCTTGGCGGACTTTCCACATTGTTAGACAGGCTTGCTCTCGGTAAAGCAAAGAAGACGTCACGTTATGTAATAATTTCTCCATTCCGACGAGTTGTAACAGAGTGTGAATTTGCATCTGAAAGTGGCCGCCCACCACGCTGGAGAATGATGCGCGGTGGGAGACAGTGGGATTTTGAATTCAGTTTGTGTGACACGATTTCTACAAAAGAATCACAGTTATGTTTTAGTCTTCTTACAGGAACAGAGAACAAGAGCCTTGTTCACCCACCTCGTACGAGTCGGTGTGTGGTGTGCGTCTGATGAATCGCCAAAGAATCCTCCTCAGAGCAGCAGGTCAAATGTATTCAATTAGAAAGTACATAGCCTTTACAAAACATGACCATAACATTTCATTTGCTGACATTTTGAGTTTATATCCGTTATTATATCAGTGCATAACCTCTATTAGGACCACAATTATATCATTAAATGTTAAATTACTGTCTTTACGTGATTGTGGCATTGTTTTTTACATTATTTTCAGACAGAACTTTCCCTATCGGGGCAGCTGCTGTCCCGCATTTCAGCCAGAGCCTATTGTTAACAGAATAATTGTCTAATCAACAACATAACAAGCCACTGACTAGATCAAAGCCAGAAAAGAATGATCCGAATCTTAAAATACTTTCTAAATCATGAGATACTGTATCCGCGAAATAGATCAAATTGATTGAGTACGTGCGTAGCCCTACGGGTTAGTTGTGCATGGACACGTGCAGGTGCTCTGTGCTGCTGCGGGGTCCTGCTCCTGCTTCACGCACGAGACTGTGTTGATGATGGACATCCGATGCACAAGTTTTGAAGAAGGAGATTAAGTTATAATGCAGCTTCTTCAGGACAGAGAGACGGAGGAGGAAGATGGGACAGCTGACTTTGTGATTGTACATTGGGACCAGAGCGGGACTTTAGACAGACGTATCGGGGCGGACGTGAAGAAGGGTGAGTCAGTGAACGTGTTGACATGAAAAGCTTCACTCTACTGGCCAGTGCAGTGGTGGATATTTGTTTTATATAGCGCTTATGGATCGCTGGAGAGTGAACGGTCATAAAAGTACGATTATAAAAGTAACATCTTTGTAATTAAAGCCGATGAGCATTGAAACGCTGTTTTCTACGAGCTCGCATCTGGCGCGCGCACCTACTACACGCAGAGGATAAGGATAAATTCACATCAGAAGACAACCCGCCCCCTTTTCTCTTCCCGTACCTGCACTAAAAAGTCTCATAATGTCCTGTTCAAACCACTGCGTTTCTCCTTTGCTCTACTCTCTGTGTCATTTTGTAAGTCGCCATCAGGCATTTAAAGAGCCAAGAACTGCGCTATTTGGGCAAGAATGCTTTTTTTTTTTTTTTTGGGCAACCAGAACCTAAAGTCAATGTTGGTCAAAGGCAAACCCTAGTTTATTTGGTCAATGGAGGCACATAATATCAGTTGGCCGATTGAATTCGGCGATACTGAACCCTCAGAAGTCATCGTAGAGGCCCTTTTTACGCTACAGCTTGGGTGGTTCCAGTCTGATTATACCAGCAGATAGTTGTTTCCGGTCAATTCATTCCCTCTGGAGGTTAGCTCAAATGCAGTGAACTAAAATAAATATTTACTTGAACCAAGTGGGCAACAAGTTACAGCCAGAAAATGATTTGCAGCCTGTTCAGAGCTTCACATACGAGA
Organism: Mugilogobius chulae; assembly: GCA_038363315.1. NCBI lineage: Eukaryota > Metazoa > Chordata > Actinopteri > Gobiiformes > Gobiidae > Mugilogobius > Mugilogobius chulae. The sequence continues at coordinate 543,236 of CM076401.1, forward strand.
TAAATACTTCATCGGAGAAAGCCCGTGTGTTTATCAAATGTGCCATTCTGTCTCTGAAGCTAGTGCTAACCTGTATTTAATGTCATTATTTATGTTAAAACAATGCTACAAATGGAACTAGCTTTTTACAAAACACTCTACTACTCACTAGGATTTCATGTATTTTTATCAAATTGTCTGCTTATTTATATTTACGCTGATTTATTTGTTAGCATTTAGCATTGCGCCAAAATTACGCACTTTTATAAACATACAGTCTTTCTCTTGTATGTGAAGCTCTGAATCCGCTGCCAGTGTTTATCTAGTTGAAATCCGCTTTCTGCTTTTAAAAAAATATTGATTCATTTTAGCACATCAGCAAATTAGCCATAAGAAATGAATGGAACGAGCAAACACTGTGGGATGGATTATTTCAGCAAAAGAGAAGTGCTCACTATAACAGACTTTGTGAACAGTGTCTGAAAGAAACAGTTATTTTGTGATTTAGATCCTCATCTCATACAACGTGAGCAAAAAGAAAAGTGTTGCATTTATATTTACATGAAGTCCCACAGATGACATCAGTAAATTGTAGTATGCATTTAACATAGCCACAAGATAATTATCACATTACCACATCTTTTTAATTATTTTTTATTTTAGATTACCATTCTTTTTAGAGAATGTGATAATTGTCTTGAGGAGTGTGATAATTATTTTGTGAACACATCATAAAAAGATCTCTGAAACCCATGTCACTTCCTCAGTGTTGATCCAGAAAACAAAGCAAACCATGGAAAAGGACATGAGCAGTTTAAAACAGAACTATTCATACAACAATGAAAAAAAGGGCATTATAAGATGTGGAGTTATTTTAATTTTTAGAGTTAATAAAGTGCTGTTAATATTCTTTATTTAAACAACTGTTCATGATTAATATATTCACACAGTATGCAGATGGACAATAAGCTGTAGCCTGGCACATTGTGATTAATAATCACATAATAACTCTAAAATAGGCTTAAAAATCCAAATACATAACAGTTACAATAAACACATAATATGAAGCATTAATAGCCTATAAGTAGCCTGTAAGTATTTTTATTTTTTTGCTTTTTGAGACTCTCATTCCAGCCATTTTTCCCCTCACACGCCTGACTGAAATGGTAATAATTCAAACTAAAACTGTTCCTGATCCTTTGGAACACAGGCAAATGGCTGGAGTGTTTTTAAAGCTGTAACTCCTGTAGTTTTTGCTTCTGATGTCCAACAGGCTCTCATCAGAAGTGAGAACTTTCTCCAAGCAAAGAAAAACACAATCTAAAATCCGCCTACATTTTTTGTAGATTTAAGGAATGGTATAGCTGGTGTTACAGCTGAGACATAAATGACTCTAGATTTGGAGATTTTGGGTTTTGACAATTCCTCTGTAAAAGCTGAAGCTGTGGGCGTAGCTCGCGTAGTTCGCTCACTTTTACAACTTTTCATTATGAAAACCTGGTTAAGAAGCGGCACTTTTCCTGTTGTTACAGCCGTTGCTGCGTCTACAACAGATGACAAAAAGAAAATGTTTTTTTTTCTAAGAGGATTACTTCAGGATTTATACAAAAAATTCTTGTGTGATGTCCATCGCCTTTGTCACTATGGCAACCACGCCACCAGATGTAGCGGCCTATGTCAATCTGAGCCCGGAAATACATTAGTGCATAACCCTTATTGAGGTAAAAATTAATTTTAAGGGTTCAAAATGACTCTATATTTGGAGGTTTACAGTGGAAATCTGAGTCTGGATCGTCACAGGAGCTGATTTTGCTCTAAATAAAAGGATACAATGGGATTTTTTATATTTAATCTTCCCAGGTTCTTCATAGTATGCATTTTTAAGACACTGAACAAAATAGAATTTTTGAAGAAAAAGTGGGAGGGCCCTTCAAAGGGACGCCAGAATGTAAAGGGGTTAAAACCTGTACCTACAATTTACTTCTTTAAACATTATAATGAAATATTTAGTATCGGCAGTGGCATCAGTATCAGCACCTACCCTGAGTCAAGTATCGGTATGGTATTGGAACAACACTACTTATTATGTTTACGGGATTTTAACTTTTACGTTTGTGGTTAAAAAAAGTTATTACGTTTGTGAGGATTTATCAATTTTGCAGGGATTATTACGTTTGCGGGTGTTACAACATGTCCTTTTATTTGGTGTACTTTTGTATAAATATATAACATACAAATCCAAAAATATGGACACTGTAAGTGTGACAACATGCATCTTTATCCACCAGACAAACCCTTCTTTGTCTGGTGGATAAACACAGTGTGCGTCCCTTTTCACCTGCGCGTGTACGTCTCGCCGCGCCGCCCACGCTTGCATTTGTTAGAGAGCACATTAGTGTTTGCTCAGACGGCGACATGAGTGCAGTGGACAGGTTGGCGCGCTGCTAAAAGTCGTGAGTCATACGGAGGTAGTTACGTGAGAAGTGATGTGAGGGCACGCTGGAGAGGCACCAAGCATACGGACACCGCGCTTCAGAACAAACACAGATGGATGCGGTGAAAGAGCTACGTAGCAGTTGGGAATAGATGTAATGTAATGTCCAACTGTGCGTTTTAACACAGTCTTGTTTTGAAGGAACATATTGATACACAGATGTCGTAATTATGGAGCTAGTAAATAGAAAAGAGAGTAGGTTTTCTTTAAAGTGACATTCGGTAGCAAAGACCACAAACCACAAATAGATGTGAATAATGTTTATTGAAGGAATGAATAATGATGAATTTGTGAATTTTTGATGATAAGCTGTATGATTTGGTTTCAACGGGGCCTAGGTTCCTGGGCCTCGTATCCCCCGTTCCTGTAAGAAGAAGCAGAAGAATAGAATTTATGGAAAAAAAAGGGAAGGCAGGTGGGGCACGCAGACCGTGGACAAAGGTGGTATGTGAACACGTGGTTTAACTAGTGAATCAACCGGAAGGGGCGTAGTGTGGTCCTGCTCCTGAACTTAAGATAACTAACTTATCTTCATCAAACTTTCTGGCGGTGGAAAACGTGAATGCAAAAACTATTTTTCAAGAGATTTTTTAACAAGGATTGATCAGTCTAATGTCATATACTGTGCAATATTATGACTAACTAAAGGAACATTTCAAGAAACAAAAACTAAACAAGGCCTTCCTCCAGGACACAAAGGAGCAGTGGTGTTTCCTTCATCAGCCCATTTTTCCTGATTTATTTTAATAGATGTGTCTTTTGGAGTGCACCTGCTAGCGTCAATACACAGACAGTTATCAAAGCCCAATGTTCACAATTATATTGTCCAATGATTCCCTAAGTGGGGTCTGGGGATCCCTGGGGGCCTCAGGATCTCTGCAGAGGGGCCTCCAAAGGTTGTCCACACAACAAGCATGACAAAAAACTGGGTTTGAAACTAATTTTAATATTTTTAATTTGATTAATTTACTCTTTTAAATCCACACTAAGACCCCAGGCATTATTATTTTGCTGTTTTGGCATCTTAATATGAGAGTATATACAGGTACATTCTACTTAATTTTGAATGAGTGTGAAATATTACTGAGGGGCCTCGGGCAATCTATTGGCCAATAGGAGGGCCGCGGCTCCAAAAGTTTTGGGAATGGCTGGTCTAATCCATCAACATAACATAAAATAATATAATTTTACACCACTAGGTCGCATTGTAGTGCAATCAAATGACCTGTGGCCAACTTACGTCAATAGAACTATAGAATCAAGATCATGACCAGTAAAATGCATAAGCAGGCTTTTTAACAATAAAAATAACATATGTATTTGGTATTTAATAATATTTAAGACAATAAAGTCAGCCTCAGAGTCACAGTAAACATGGACATAAATGCCATGATTGAAAACAAGTACAGAAAATACAAAATTTTGAGTCCAACTTGGCAAAAATACACCATTATACAGTTTACCACCTTTAGTTGTAACTTGTCTGATGCTTAATATTCGTTCTGGTGGTCACAGCTGTTAAAGAAAAAGCTTGTTTGATTGTCGAATAGTCTGAGTTGGATGCTGGGTCACTAGGCGCACTCTTTCGACTGTTTGACTGACAGATGAACGTGCCTTGCGTTGTCAAGCAGAGATACGTGACAGCACAGCATAGGTGCAAGCACTCACAAGCCCCATTACTTTGCATTGTAGGGCTGAAACTTCGACAAAATAAGCTCCTACGATTGGACAAAGATGTTAGCATTGGCATATTAATCAGGTTTTAATCAGTTTTGATCAACTTGAACTACACACCAGGCTCATTTTTTACCCTGCAAAGAAGTCCATTTTGGATGAGATGAGAGCCCAACTCAGACATTTAGTTTTTGAATATTTCCTGGGAGTTAAAGTGCTACAAGGGTATTATCAATTGTCAAAGTGTACCATATGTGTTTTGGCTCTTATTTACAATACAATTGCCAGGTAACAGTTGTGTAATTACCTCTAGTCTACTTGTATCATATTTACTGGATAAAAGGCAATTATAAACCTCATCAAAACAAACAAATTGGGTGAAAATAAGCTAAATGTTTAGTAAATTCCTAAATAAAATCATGTAATCTAACCTGTCATATGCACTGGTTCCTTTATAAAAAGTGCATTCTATTAATATGGCGACCATTTACAAGGTGAATGACTTTACATATACTGTATCAAAGAAGATATATATTTTTTGTTAATCCTAATGCTACGTTCAGACTGGACAAACTAGTTTATATACAGTACATGGTTAAGCAAAACTTCATATTGTCGTGTACAGATGAGCACAACCTGGAGGTGAACTAGCCCTCCAAAGTGCACCTGCTGCTGGACGTCCTGTAGTGTCAGCCTGGGACAGTGTTAAAACCAGCCAAGGTCTCGGTAACAAACGTGTCATGTGCTCCTGTGGGACACGCAGGACGGATACAGACATCACGTCCTGTTTGTGTTCTCACTTCGGAGCAGATACTGAGCACACTGTGAGCCTTTTGGATTTATCTGTATTCTAATGAGCCAGTTTAAACAAAGCCTTAAGTGGGTAGAATATAATCATAAGTAAATGAGTGTGTTCCTGCCTTGTAATTTATCAAAGCTGAGATTGGTTGCAGTTAAGAAAAAGAATCTCATTAAACAGGCCTTTGCAAACTGAATGTATAATCGTCCTTTTCCCAAACAGCTTCTTTATAACAATTAAGGGTGTCCAAACTTATAACAAAGGGACATCATTTGCATATATGGAGCAGAGGCCTGGAACATGTGGTACTTTACTTTTTTGTTGTTGTAAATGAGTACACTTCGTAAACTTCTCCACCTAAAAGTAGTCTATACTATAATTGTGACAAAATCAGATTGCACTTTGTTCAATCCATTTATAAAAGATTTTAGTTCTCATAGACAGCCAAATGCAGCGCTCTGATTGGCTGATCTTGTTGAGAAGTTGAAGAGATCTGAGTGACAATGAAAATGAGGTCCCCTAGCACAGATAACTTGTTGCTATGTAGCTAATGTAGCTATTCAAGTTGGGAAAATTCACTATGCCTACTTTTTAACTTTGTTTTTTCTTGTAATAAAACAGTTGTATTAAGCCGAGTGCTCATTTACCTGACAGTTTCAGCCTTCAGTCAGAAGTGATGTCTGGTGTCTCTTATAGAATATTCCCGGATGTGGCCAGTTTGACAGATCTGTCAGGACTCGGTAAACATAACATCAACGCAATAATAAAACGTCACATCAAACTAAGACAACTGCTAGTTCACCCAAAACACAAAATACAGCCAGAGAAAAAGTGCATCTACGAAATTCCATCTCTAAATATTGGAAAGTCTGGCAGAACATTTGATACGAAAAGAAAAGAACACCAAAAAGAAACACAAGGACGTTTAACGAGCAGAAAAAGAAAAAGCAACACAGAAAAACCGCAATATAACCACTGCAAAAAAGAAAACCACATTATAGATTGGGACAACGCAAAAATAATTGGGACAGAAGAACATAAATACAAAAGATGGTTACGAGAGGCTATTGAGATCAGGAAGCGAGGCACACGGATCATCAGCACAGACGAAGGACCTCTGACGAAGGCGGAACTGTCAGGTAAATGAGCACTCAGCTTTTTACAAGAAAAAAGTAAGTTATAATGTAGCTATTCACGTAGAATTTAATCCACTATGTCCCAACTATGTCTAATAATGTCCTTTTTTTCACCCAACACCACTAAGCATGTAAAACATATGAAAATATTACATTTAATAGATTTGAAAATTATACCTCAATGCCACAATTTCCTCTCACTTAAATAAACGTCTGGCGAATTGGGCCTAACAAATAAGACCACACTGCTGCCCATGAGCAGACTATGAAAACAATGGACAAAAAAATCTAATTCCTATCATCATTGTAAAATTCTAAAAAATATAATTTCCTAAATTGGAAAAATTTAAATAAGTACTCTGACAAGTGAAGGGCAAAATGAAGCAACACTTACAAGCATTGACATATAATTAGTAGACGTGCAGTGCAGTCCGACTCTGATGCTTTCGAACACTTAGCATCTGAGCTAGTCCGGTAAGATTTAAGCTAGTCCGGAGCATTGTTCTGTTTATTTTCCTATAGCCGTTAGCATTAGCCCGCAAAAAACGCAAGTTATGAAAGATGCAGAGAGTGTCAGCTAATACAAACCTACTGACCACATTTAGTAAAGGTCAGAGTCTTGTTATTAGGGTTATTGTTGAGTTTACAAGCCTTTTAGTATTTTATTGTAGATCAAATTTGGGTATAAAACTGCTAACGGCTAGCGAACTTCAACAAGATATTTCTTATCTTATCTTGACTCTTTTAAGACTCTAGTGACCACCGAACATCCCCTTTTACATCATCTCCTATCGCTAATGTTGTTTTAAAAAGCCTCATAAGACACAAATCAGTATTTTTTTTGCTTGTACTTTTGCTGAAATCGCTTGTTTTAGCTCGATTTATCCATAAAAGTGCAACTTCTGCCATTGAGTTCAATGGATTTGCATCGCCACCTCTACCGGAGGAATATAGCGTTGCGCTGTTTGAGTTGTAGCAACAGAGCAGAGCTGCTGATTGCGTGTCTACCAATATACAGTATGTCTATGCTTACAAGCCTGTGCCGAGTAACAAGGAAGTAACAAGGAAGTCATAAGACCGAGGCTTCAGTTTGTGGAAAATTAATAAAATCGAGGAAAACACAGGCTAAGTTAGCATACAATGTTCTTGACATTTTCTTGTTACTATTAATATTGACAAAATTATATAAAATGCCTCATCCCCGCACTCTAGTCACTATATTCGGAGGTTTGTTTGAATTATCTCTGCTCCATTTTTTGTAGGTAACGATATAATATAGATCTACAGTTACAAGAAGGCGAATGTTTGAAATCATTTTCTTTGGGACTTTAATAATTTTAGTTTTGTGTGTAATATGGGACGTGAATCGTATTTATTAGGTGTAATACAAAGTTTCAGTCTATTACTAATTGTAGATAATGAAAATAGCAACAATCTGGAATATTATTATGATGCATGTTTGGAAGGAAAATATTACCTGTTCAGTAAACATTCATTGATCTTCTCTGCTGTTTTAAACCCTTTGAAAGCTTCAATGCCAGTCCAGGAAAGAAAACCCCACGTATCACTTTAGTTTGGCTCGACTCCTTTCTTCTTGTCTTCTCTTTTCAGCAGTTTTCAAAACAGACTTTCTTTACGACTCCCCGGTTGTTGATTCTTGTCTGTCATTGTAACAAAATTACAGCCAACAGAGAGAAAAGCAACAGTTCCAAGAAACTGCTCACAACTTCAACGAGGCACGTAACAACATCTCGGAGCACGAAGTCAGGTCAGCTCGGGTAAGGACTGGAGTGAGGGTCTTTGCTCACTTTGGACATTTAGTTTGATCTCTCGTTAACACTTTTTATACTTATTTTATTTATTTTTTTCAAATACAGAAAAAATGCAATGCTCAAAGCCTTCTTTACAGATTTCAATCAAGGAGTTGAATGTAAAGTGAGATTTTTATCATAAACACCTGAGTAAGCTAGCTCTGTTATGCCACACAGCATCACGTTGCATTGTTGGTTACATTATAGACATTAAATTAGTAGACACGAAATTAGCAGCTTTGCTCTGTTGCTACAACACGAACAGCGCGACGCCATATTCCTCCGGTAGATGTGACGACGCAAATCAATTGAACTCAATGGTAGAAGTTGCACTTTTATGTATAAAATGAGCTTAAACAAGCGATTTCAGCAAAGCCATGAGCAAAACAGACTGGTTTGTGTCTTATGAAGCTTTACTTAAAAACATTGGAAATGTTATATTATTTTATGTTTCCCAAACTGATACATTCATAGGCAGAAAATGCTACACAAACTCCATCACTCACCAATGCGACATGGACACTTAGTGGTCAGAAAAGTCCTAAATCAGGGGTCTCAGACTCGCGGCCTGGGGGCCAAATGCGGCCCTCGCGATGATTTTTTGCGGCCCCCGCGATGATTTCAAATTAACATTGAATGCGGCCCGCACCATATAGGTCAGTGGCCCCATAGATCCATGAGTGGCCCGCACGTAACTATTTGAACTACAGGTCCCACAATGCACTGCAGTGTAGCGCAGCCCCAGCTCCTCCCCCACTGCTCCGTGCGGCAGCAGCACAACATAAGATGAATGAGAACTCAGAGGCACTTTTAAACTTTCCACAACAAAGAATCGGACAGAGCACAGGCGGATTCTGAGAGCAGAAGTTTCAGACACGAGAGGAGAGACGTCACAGCGTAAGCAGCTGCTCTTTTACAACAGAAATGCACAGATGTTGATTCTTTCTTTTATGCAGACAGGTGAGCTTCCCTGACTAAGTTCGATGTCCTAATGAAGTGCTTCGTGTGTCAGGCTCCACACCACTTAATTGACGAAATTTGATCTAATATCCGCAGAGAAACGTGTAGAAATTCCTGCTGAAAAAGACGTTTTAGCAAAACAGCGGCGACATGCGGCAAAACGCACGCAGCTCTATCAGTATCTAATCGTCATCAATATAAACGTGTGTTGAGACGTCCTGACAAAGGCTCACTTCTGTAGTGTTTGTGAAACAGATTGAAAGTGTGAAGAGCACAAGAGCAGACACATAGATGAGACTGGAAAATGAACTTATGGAAATATAAAGACTTTTACTGTTGAAATGTGACTTGAAAACCTCTAAAATGCACCAGAATACAGGAAATTACCTGCAATTTGGTCAAAAATTTTCTGGGGAGGACAGTGTGACCCTGGTTAAACACAAAGTATTTACTTTTTTCATTACATAAGAGAGAGTATTGTAAAATGCATTATATAGGCTAAAGAAATACTGTTATTATACCGTAGGCTCTATACTGAAATAACCTCATTTATATTGAATATATCAGAGCCAGGTCAAAATTTTAAATGCGGCCCTCGACCATTTTGCCTCCGATCATTGCGGCCCCATCTCCATTTGAGTTTGAGACCCCTGTCCTAAATGATTCACTTGATCAGAAATCTCTATGGGAAGTTTGCTAGCCGCTAGCAGTTTTATGCATAAACTTATATACTTATAAGCCAATAATAAAACATTAAAAAGTTTGTAAACTCAACTGTAAGTTGTAGCGAGGTGCTGACCTTTGACCCCCGCTAAACGTGGTCGGTAGGTTTGTACCAGCTGACGTTCTCCACATCTTTCATAACTTGTGTATTTTGCGGGCTAATGCTAACGGCTATAGGAAAACAAACAGACTAGCTCAGATGCAAACTGTTTGATAGCATCAGAGTCGAACTGCGCGTAAACTAAATATATGTCTATGGGCTACACTAGCAAATGTGTATATTTTATAATAATTGCATTCGTAATCATCTGGTTAAGGTTAGTGTTGATTAGTCTTAGATTAAGTTAATTTGGTTTTGTTCAGGGCTTTAAGAAAGGTATGCTAACTTGGTCATGACCAAGCCCAGGTGATGGTTCTGTGTGCCAATGGCTTGATCACTGGTGTTCGCTGCCATATTGGTCGTTAGCTTTAGCCTTTTTTACAAAATATTTGTGGAGCGAATTTGCTTTTCACATAGTTAGAAGCATAAACCATGCTCTGAATGTGCCATTTCTGGACATCTGATTCACTTTCCATCTTCTTATCTAATTAAAACGTTTTCTTGATAATTGTGTGATATATTTGACTATTAAAGCCCTGTACACGGCCATTTTTTTAAAATTACACATTTACTTAAAGTTCATAGAGGATGACATCATGGCTTAGCGACCATGTAATAAATTGAGCCAGAACTCTTCTAATGTGACATATTTACACTTCTGAAGATATAAAAATAGACAACAACATGCTTATTTTGTTAAATTTATGTTCATATGGTCAATAAAGTATGTTCATTGTCCGTCTCCCTTGTGTGATGTCATCAGTTTAGAACTCTGCTCTACTTTAAGTTTTTTTTTTTTTTTTTTTTTACATATTTTCAATATATTTACAACTAGTCTTTATCTACTACATTAAATTAAAATGGGAAATTTGTACAAACCTGTCATACGCAGTTTATCCATTTAACCAGTTATTAAACTAGAAATGATTCAACTTTGTGGGTCTGTTACAGCGGTATAAAATAATGTTGAGCAACTTTTTTGTACTTATCTTTTAATTTAGCTTCTTCCTGACATGTTACTACACATTTTTACACATGTATTTCATTTTTTGTGGGAAAAATAAGGTAATTTATGAAAAAATAATAATAATAATTTTAAGCCCTTTAAAAAATGTACTATTTTTTAAAATATCTCTTCAAAATATTGAATAAAGATTAACAAACTAGTCGAGGGTAGAGCAGCGGTGGTTGTCTAAGTTTGACAGAAATTTTACTTTTCCCAGCTTTTGTACTTTTTCTGGTGATAAAAAGTCACACATATTGTCTTCCCGGGTCACTGTCCATTTAAAATGTGACCCTTTAATTTAGCTGTTACCATGTTTCGAGTGAAAATGACTTGGGGAGGCAGCAAATGCTATATATTTTCACAGCAGGGTTTAAACATGAAATCGTATATATACAATCGGAATAAAGATTTTGATTTGTTTTAAGATGATAGTTAAGTTATTTACCAGATTAAAATACAAATCAATACATCTGCAGCTGAATTAATGTAAGTCTTGACTCTTTTTTTTTTCATCAAAACTGTTTGCTTTCTTCTGTCTTTGATTATTTGTAAATCCCAGTGTGCCCATTGTTTTGTAAAACTCTGATAAAGTTTGACAATCCCGGCCGCTGCTGTGGAACTTCATGAAATACGTGGTGCAGTGTTGCCAGATGGGAAATGTTGAATTATCGTACCAGAGCCTCAAAATGATCGTATTTTGCTAAAAATTATCGTACACATCCAAATTGTGTTCTATTTCAGGCCAGGGCAATTTGTAGAATAAATAAACACCTCTTTAGACGATGAAATTGATTTTTAAACATGTTCCGCTCAGTTGGGAGGGTGAAAACATTTAATCATTGCTGTTTAATGCATTGCACACAGTAAGCTTTCTCCTCTTCACAGCCCAAAATAAGATTATTAGAACGCAGTCATACTGTATTATAAGTAAAATAAAGCATTGATTCACTCACTCTTTCCCCTGTTCAATGTCTCCATGATTGTTCATGCAGCATGGTTGTGTTTACGTTCGGTCTCAGCACATTGGGGCAGACGCAGATGAGCAGCCATGAGGAACTATTGGTGCTGTTGACCAATAATATCACAGAACACCGCTAAAGTGCACGCTGTGTTAAGTGTTTGCTGATCCTGGATCAGTTTTTCAGTCTTTTAGGTGAGCTCAAGTTAGTCAAGACGAAGAAAAGACCTGGAGCTTCGAAATTATCGTACATTTACATAGAGTTTTACAGTGACTTAGAATTATTGATCGTACATCGTACAGGGGCTGAAATTATCGTACAAAAACAATAATTATCGTACGTCTGGCAACACTGACGTGGTGCATGCTGGGATAGCATGACGTCAGCTGTAGGAGCTCTAAACCAAAATGTGACTTATGCAGTATATTTTCAAGAGTAAAAGCTCATAGTCTTCTTCAAAGGCTAAGCTATTCCTGTGCTTTGCTTGTACTGCTTTGTCGGCTACTTTTTATTGATTTACTGCAACCCTTTGACCCTTGACCTTTCCTTGCTGCTTATATTGAGCAACGTTCGTGTCAACTCACATTTACAGCTTCTAATAAAACCACATTGTTCATCCACTGACTTCGTTTTTTCTCGGAAACGGCACAAATCCATCACCGCGACATTGGTTTCAAATTCCATGCAACATTTGAATATTCTCCGCGGCTTCACTGTTTCCTTCTGTGAAAACAGTTTGTGACACACAGATGAATGAACACTTGTTCGTGAAGCCAGAAAATGTTTTTTTTAATTTGCAGACAATGACATGTGTTACAATCAGCGCAGCAATATTTCACACAACAGTTGTCACACTGAAAACATCTGCTGCTGCGTTAGCGTACATTAACGTTAGCCGTGGAGACAGGCGTAGAAATGATTGACATCTGGACTCTGCAGATTACCCGTTTGTTTGTGCAGTGTCTTTGGTGGCTGGCTTCAGGGAGAAACAGTTTGCCAAGCGTTTAACACAAGTACAATAGGGATGTACCAGCTCCTGCCTCACTGTGTTTAGCTGTAAATTTAAGCACAAACATGCAATGACATATATTTATTTTTTGCCTTTATACCAGTTTGTTAACACAATTCAACAGATGCTTACAGGAGTAGCTGGTTCAGATGTAAACATTTTATCCCATTTCCTGCAAAATAACAGTTTGGTTTGTTGGTTGTGGAGACAAATAAATTTGGCAACTAACTAATAAACATTTGATCTGTGTTGCTTTATATAAAACAAAAATACTACAGTGAAGGTTATTTTCTGGAATATTGTAGCCTTCAGCAGAGCAGTATATTTAACAACTGTTCCTACTCTCGTGTTGTCAACTGGTTTTCAGTTGCCAAAACTGCCCTGTTAAGCTAACGCTAACCTTCAAATTAAAAATGCATTTGAGCAAACAAATGAACTTTTAACAGCCATTACAATGCATGTGTTCTGATCACAGAAGGTTTTAGTTCCAATAATCTCAAATATTGTTTGTTGAAAACATATTTATACAAAAGGCTTCAGTAAAAAGCACTATGTGTGACGTGGAATGTTACACATTGAATTAGGTGTTTTCATTTCCAAAATTAATAATACAAAATTCATAGAATAACCAATAATGATGATGTATATTTACATCACATGTGTCAAACTCAAGGCCCGGGGGCCGGATGCGGCCCTCCACATCATTTTATGCGGCCCTCAAGGTCTTATGATGCTTACTTTAATTTTATATTAGTGCCAAGAGCAATCTGGGTGTCTTAACTTAATGAAATGATTTGTCTCAAATTTAAAGACCAAGTCATTTTTCAGACTAATGCGGTGTGTATTCAGTTATTTTCACTTCAATAAATATACTTAATCAAATACAGAAGCTATTATTTGCAGTATGTCAAAGATTAGCAAGGTTAATTTTAGTTATAACCGCCCCTTTGTGGACAATCCTGATGCCAATGTGGCCCTTTGTCAAAATGAGTTCGACACCCCTGATTTACATGATTTATTAAAATGGTACACGTTTGTGAATACAAATATATATATTTTTATAATTTTATACATTTATTTATCCATTTATTTAGATATTTATTTTTATTTACATATTTCTTTCCACCATTATTTTTTTTATTTATGTATTTATTCATATTATATTATCATAAACTTGTTCCCGTTTAGGGTCGCGCCTGACTGGAGCCTATCCCAGTGACTTTGGGCCTTAGGCAGGGAACACCCTGGACAGTGGCCAACTTGTCGCAGGGTTAGACAGACAACCATTCACTCTCTCATTCACTCACAGGGGAAATTTACCCAAACACCTAAACATGCATGTTTTTGGTAAGAAGCCCCCGGAGAAAACCCACGATGACACGGGGATAGCATGCAAACTCCACCCAGAGAGATGGTGACATGTTGATATGGTCCGACCTGGGAGACGAACCCACAATCCCAATGTTATGTTATGTTGTGTTATGTTTTACATATTCGTTTTTTTCTCATGAACTTTTAGTTATTTTATGTATGACTAAGTAAATTCTAGACCAACAAGTTTAGGTCCGGGGTTTGGAAATGGTATACATATGTTATCCATACACATTTCAGTGAAATCAGGTTGAATTATTATACGTATACTATGGAGCTAAGATCGCCCTGGTTGCGGAAGTAAATTGCCCCATTGTAAAGTGCCATAGGCTTTTCGAAAAATTCAAATATTAAGAGTTTAAAGACATATCACAGGCTAACCTATGTGCTAACTCAGATCCACAGTGTGATTGTTTTGTCTAAAAAGCACATCTAGAACTTAAAATTAGGCAAAATGTCTTAATAACTTCGTAGTTCATAAAGTTTTTTTTCCAAAAACATGGGAGCCTGAGATTGTTGAACCAGGAGATTGTTGGCAGCAGTTTTTCATTCTGTAAGCAGTTGAGAAAAAAACTCCTCTGAAAAGCATAAAGGACAACATTGTAAGTCTCAAACACAACTTTCACAAAAGCATGTGCTTTTTCGATATGCAGAAATTAAGCTTTTATTGTCGAAAAACCAGGAAGTGCGTTGTTAGCCTGCTATTATTGAGACATCAAAACTCAGGCATGTTTACGCGGAATAACAAACAGCAAATCCCAACAGAAAACTTCCATAATCCATCTTTATTTCAAGGCCTACACAGCGTTTGCTAATGTACATTTTCCAAGGCACATAGACAAAAAAATTACAGCACAAAACAAGCAGAAACACATTTGGGAGAGCAGAGCGTGGTCCGCGTTAGCCTTCGGACATGGACCAGGCAGCATGAGGACGATTTTGCACCTCGGGGAGAAAAGATGTCACCCAGGAGGCTACGTGCGAATAGCCAATACCCGGAAGGTGCCAGAAACAACACCTCGCTGATCTGATATCAATCAACGCCTCACACACACAAAGAGGGTCAGTCGGCGAACCCGGAGGCTGCAGGGCTAAGAACAGCTCTCTCGTGTCTTTTCTTTGACTCCTGTTGTAAATTATTAGCGATTTATGCTGTGTCGGGACGTCCAGACTTGCTCCTTGACCCTTCTATCATTTCATATTTTATTTTGAACACCTAGCATATCGTCATATAAAACTTAATGTCTGTAATAAATTCTGGTCAAGTCCATCTGACACTGAAAGATTTATGAACTAATGATCCTCATGAACATTTTATTTAACTTGGACCCAACATTAAAAATCAAATTGACTGGATAATTCAACTTTTACAACTGAACATAAGCAGCTAAATTTAGCATCTTAACGGGGGCTTACCGATGTTCCCTTTCTATGGACGAGGATACAACGTACCCGGGGAACATCGGACCCTCGTTTAAGATAAAGGCCCGCTGTTCTCCGGATCCTCAAATCCTCCGGTTTCCATGAACGAAGGAGCAGCGGACCCTTTTATGAGTTGTCGGCAATGCACGCCAGGTTGCAATTTCACGTGTTTTTGAAGACTTTTACGCAGCACTGCTCGATATGTGCCCCCGCTTGGCTATGACAGTGAGGTATAATTGTCGGCCTTTTGGCATAAACATTATTTATTAAACATCCCTGTATTGCGACAGTATTTCTGTTCTGTCCCCTTTTCTCTTCTTATCCACTCACTCAAGAGGTGTGCCACGGACCGTCTGTTCTCACATCTGCCTGAACAGTGTAGATTTCTCTCAAATGAGCCCCAGTGCCATGATGCGACACCTTGACTCCATAAAACAAGTGTACGTACAGCTGTCTGTCACATAAGCACATGTGCCAGACGTGCGTAAAGAGGACACATGTGCGTCCTCACTTGGGCACAGTGCATCCACAGGGCTTTCTTGCCTGAGCAGCCAGTCTCTACACACTTTGACAGACACTCAGAGACGTGAGGGTCTAGGATCAGGGGTTCAATCGGACAAGCTTTCCGAGTGCGGTGTCGACCAATCACAGAAAAACCGGTTTGCTGCCCCGGTTTGTTTGATACGTTCCTAATTTTTCAAAACCGAACCTAGAGCCGAAAAAAAATGATCAGCTACGTCCGCCTTGAATGTTTTGAAATGGTTAGAAAAAAAGTTTTCATATTGCAGAAGGGAGGGGGGCGGCCGTTTGTGATTGGATCGTCCTAACTTTGGACGACAAAATTGTTGTCTTTGTCTTGGGTTTCAGACCCTTCTGCATTCAGGCAGAATGTAGGAGGGGCTGACTGGTCAGGCAAGGGGCTTCCGCGCATGGATACAACCTGAAATGTGGGATTTTGGAAAAAAAGCTCGCTGGATATGCATCACTCTTGAATGAGGAACAGTTCAGGCTCATAAATGTGTCCGCTGCGTAAAAAGGGGAGGATTTGAACGAGGGCCTGATGTATCCTCGCCCATAGATAAGGGGGAAAGAGTGCTGTTCCCCATCTTAACAGCTACCGTTAGCGTCTTTACGGCAAGCGTTTTGTATATTACCCCAGCTCAATGATGCGTTTAAGCGGGTGTTTTGTCATCTTTTGTCACAGTGGCGCGTAACAGTCCACTGGATCGATAAGCTGCAGCCCTATCGGTCCTGAATCGGCGAGTTTCATACATTCTATTCCTTTCACGCGCCTTATCTGTCCTGCTTTGCTCATGGGGCCGGTAAGTGTAAATGTACAAAATAAAGTTAATATTTGTTAGATATACTTACACAATTTTTATAGATAATAATCTGATTTTTAGTCACCAAGGGCGAGTAGGGGGGGCGCGAAATATTTTCTCTTTCCCAGGTGGGGCTCGGCAAAAAATAATTGAGAAGCACTGCTCTAATCTGACATGTAAAAGCGGTTCTTCAGAGTGCAGCCTCCAGGTCTGCAGATTCACATTCACACACACACTTACACACACATTTGCACCGAGGATTTCATATCATACAGAGTAGAACGGTGCCACTCAGGAGCACACGTCCTGTAGCCCTTCACAAATGAAATATTTAGAAGCCCAAGCTGCTTCTGTTTACTGTACACTATACAACCTGTCAAAGGATCACACAACACTAATGGAATGTTAGAAATAATAGTGGGCGATAGGAATGTCAAGATAAATGGATAATTATGATTTTCAGGACGCAACATCAATCAAAAACTAAATAAATACTAAAAAAACAAGCCCATTTTAGAAGCAAATGTCATGTCTTTTTAGTTCAAAGGCAGTTTTAGAGCCATAATGTAATCCCCTTTCAGTGCAGTAAAACAAATACAACCTTCCGAGTAGCTCCAAAAAGAATTGAAGTCTACAGTTTACATTTTATAATCCAATGTTGAACAATGCCATTTAAAATGCATCTAGTATTTGAAGTCTAAACCCCATATGACAGAGTATAGCATTTTTCTAGTTTGGACTGAGTTTGGTGTGATAGTCCTTGTGGTAAATATTATTTATAGTTTTACAGCAGTTAAGTTGCAAGTTATGATGAAACTGACAAACAAAAGTTGAATTACTGGAAGTAACTTGAGTTCTTTAACTCAGTGTTTCTCAACCTTTTTTGAGTTACGGCACACTTAATTGGTTGAAATTTTTCCGAGGCACACCACCTACTCAAAAATTGGTCAAATCAAACTAAATAATTTAATATTTTCTAATACACATATCTAGCTTTTCAAGTAGAAATGCATTGCCCTTTTTGTATTAGTGTGCTTTGAATGATCCTCTCAAAGTAGTGACAGAACCTTTTGTTGGAAAAGTTAAACTTATTCATTAAATTTGTTTTCATTCTTGGTAAAAATGTTGTCCAAAACACTCCAAAATGGCAAATGATTGAATTAAATCTTATTTCATAGATTTATTTTGGAAACTAGTAATTTTTCCAAGGCACACCTGGCAGTATCCCAAGGCACACTAGTGTTCCCCGGCACACTGGTTGAAAAACACTGCTTTAACTGATTCCCTACACACGTGTCGCCAAAATGCAAAGACAATTTGCCTGCAAAGACAATTTGCCATGGATCGATTATATTATCTGGATAGGACATTGCTAGCTTGTAGCCGTTGTAAATCAGCCCTTGTGGCCGCTCCATTGGTACTGCAGCTGGAAAATCCCTCTAGAGCAGGGGTCTCCAACCTTTTTCCCCAGGAGAGCTACTTTTAAAAAAAAAAAAAACTGGCGGCGAGCTACTAGTTTTAGCGATGACCAGAAATTTAAGTTAACTGTGGCATTGTTAAGAGGCCTATATAAAAATGTTGCCAATATCTGTTTATAAGTGGTCACAATTACACATCTAAAGTTACATTGACAGCGAAAATAGGTATGTAAGAAATAAAATTTGAACAATAAAGTATAGTTTGTATGACTCTAAAATCCTTTGGCGAGCTACTTGGAAGGTGATGGCGAGCTACTGGTAGCTCCTGAGCTGCAGGTTGGAGACCCCTGCTCTAGAGACTTGTGTTCGGCAGAAACAGCATCTACAGCTTTAAATTACCCAATTTTGCGACAATTATAACCTAGTTTCCTATCATGAACTGTTTTCGGGTTCAAAAGGTTTTTGTTTAGTATAAAACGACTTTTTAAGTTTTAGCTTTGGCTACAGCTGCTCGCTCTGAGACTTCTGCTCTAATTGGTCGGAATGGTTCGGCTTCATTCAGATTCACTCAGCTCGAGCTCGTCCCACTCCTCGCGCAAAGAATTATGGGGGAAATACAATGTTCCATAGCTTGTAGCGCACCTAGCCAAAAGTTAAAGCTAACGGTCATGATGGCCATGAACGTCAGTGAGCAAAAGCCATTGATGCACAGCGCCGCCATCTTTGATCACCGGGGCTTGCAATTTGCACACAACTGACATTACTCTGAGAGTTTAACAAAAATCAAAGTGTTATATGAAATTGTCATTTGTCAAGTCATAATGTCTTACAATGTGGAGTCCTCTTGTTTTGTTAAAGGGAGGCCGTTGTGGGAAACTATTGTTCCTGATGTCTGGTTCTTGGTGCTCTCACATAAGTCTCAGGTCAAAGAGAGAGAAGTCCAAGTCAAAGGACAAGTCAAAGAGAGACAAGTCCAAATAAAGAGAGACAGGTTTAAGTAAAAAAAAGACAAGTTAAAGTCAAAGAAACTCAAGTCTGTGTCAAATCCTAAGTTAATGCCCCACAAATCCACGGCAAGTCTGAAATCAAAGAGAAACAAATCCAAGTCAAAGAGACACAAGTCTAAGTCAAGTCTCAAGTCAGTGCCCATAAATCCAAGTCAAAGAGATATAACTCCAAGTCAAGTCCTAAGTCAAAGAGAGCCGAGTCAAGTCCAAGTGTTCTGATGTCAGTTTAGAATCTTTTCAAGTCCTTACAAAACACATTTTTGTATTTCTACAATGTCAGATTTTTAGAAATGTTTTTATTTGTAATAAATGTTCTGGTCACAAGTGAAGAGAAACATGTAACACTTTATTCATGTAAAATTACACTATTTTTTTTTTTAGAATAATCATCAAGTCGTCTTAAGTCCAAGTCAAG
Organism: Mugilogobius chulae; assembly: GCA_038363315.1. Taxonomy (NCBI): domain Eukaryota; kingdom Metazoa; phylum Chordata; class Actinopteri; order Gobiiformes; family Gobiidae; genus Mugilogobius; species Mugilogobius chulae. The sequence continues at coordinate 562,841 of CM076401.1, forward strand.
TCTTAGTCCATTGTATCAAGTCAAATCTCAACTGATCAAAATAGTGTCTCAAGTCTGACTTAAGTCCAAGTCAAAACCTCCAAATCTACACCTCTGCTATCACGAGTTGTTGTTTTAGGGCAGAGCAACATTCTAGAAAAAAAATTGTGAACGACAATATGGTGATTTCAACCAAAGCAGACTGGAATAAGCTCACGTTTCAGTTTTAACACCTTACGACCCTGCCCTAGTTAAAAATAAGGCGTGATAGTGGTTAAGAAGAACGACACCTAGACGTACGCTTGCTTCCACTTGGCACCATAATCTTCTGACATATGGTGAGTGACGTCATGAAGGAGGCTTAGTGTCATAGCAAACAGGTGGTTCTGCAAAATCAAACCGACGAGGAGCTTGATTTACAGGCGAGTATGCATAATTTATGACAAGTTTTGCGAAGCGTACGTGTCAGAAATATTAACCACGCACCGACTGGTGTTCCAGATTTGCTCCAGAACGGATGTCCAAAACACTCACACTGTGGGAATAATAATCAGGTGTGTGGTTTCAGAGTTGTTTCTGATTTACACTAACTTAATATTTTGGCAATAGAGATTTTCTGACAAAGTATGGCACTCATTTTCTGTTCTGTGTGCCTTGTTCGTCTTATTTATGTTCTTATGTTCAGATTAGAGGAATAAGGATGTTCGCCGTGTCACCAGGCCATCAAATGTTCATCACGTGACGCTTAGGTTGGAAACATTTTTTAAACGTAACTGACGGCACGGTGAAGAAACACGAAAAAAGACAATAATTGTATCTTGCTGTGTACTTCGTGGAAACCGTCTGACATCGGCATCATTGGGGTTTGTTCGCTTCACAGGAGGTTTTTCATTTTAACCAATCACTACTTTTTGGTTGTTGTGTAGTTTAGGATAGTTCACATAAACATGTGTTTAAACTCAGGCCACATGAAATCATCATGGGCCTGAGTTTGACACCTTTGCCATAGATCAGGCCTATTCAACTTAATTTTCCAGAGGGTCAGATTTTACCGAGGACCATCGCTTCTGGGCCTAATAGTTGCACAATGCGTTGCCGTTTTTGACACATGGTTGCACCAAACATTAACGGACCTAGATTTATTTGGGTCATTCTCTGAAAGTGGGACCATTTTGACCATTGGTTATTTGACAGGTTTTCATTAAGTAAATAATAATAATTTTGTTTTATTTTTTTATGTAATATATACTACTAATGTGCCTCTAAAAGATTTTAAAAAATTGCAGCCCAAGATAAGATGGAACTTTTTTTTTACAACCTTTTTTTCAAAAAATAGCTTAAATCATGACCAAAAGTGTGACATTCTTATCCAGCAATAAACATGATGTAATTGCCTCATGTAAACTCGATAAAATACTGCACTGAACACAATAAAATGAAGAATAATGTTGGAAAATATGTTTGCATTTCATTTTTCTACTTTTTGTATTCAGTTTAGTGAAAATGAAGCTGAATTCCTGGGTATCCGCATGTAACTGTTGGTGTCCATAAAAGTTACACGCGGACATGATCAGTTTTATCAGCAAGTGAAGACTTTTCAACGCTCAGGAACCTTGCAGCGGATAAACGCCACTAATGTGTGTATTCAGAGATAATATCTCAAAAATCAACATTTTATTTAGTATATAGCAACTCTCTCAGATAAAACATGTGGTCCAAGTGGTGTCCATGTGGTGTCCATGTTACATGCGGAATTATGCTGCATTGAGAGCAATTGAAATTGAAATTGAAATGGCTATATTGGAAAAAATAGTTGTGCATCTTTCTTGACCATTATAGATCCTGTCAGTACACTTCTCAAAGATGGAAATTAACCTAAAAACAAAACAATTGCTGCAGTTTGAATTTTCAGCCTGGATGTCACACTTTATAGTCCCACTTTCAGAGAATGACCCATTTCTATAGTGATACCAACTCATGCTGCAGTTCATTTTTATTGCTCTACAAAATGTCCAAATCAGCGTTATCCCAGCATTAAAGCAAATCTAAACCAGAACCAAAGCGGAATTCAATCAGGACTGAAATATACACTGTAAAAATTGTCTTAAACTGGACAGCGAGACAATAAATGCTTAAAACAAGTCATATTTATCTTTGTTTAAGCATATTTTAACTGTCTTCAAATAACATTTCCCTATAGAACAAGAGTAAATTGGTTTGTTTGGCTAAAAGTATGAAAAATACAGCATTTTCTGTATTGCACCTGAAATAGAAACAAGAAAAATATACTACATTCAAATCTTATCGGTTCTCAAAGTGTAGGGGTCCCCCAAAATGTTTTTAAATATTGGTAATTTTTTCAATATAAATATTTTGTATGAATTACTATCCTAAACATAGATTTTGTTTTGAAAAGATGGATAGCTTTGAATAGAGACAAGTAAACCAGTAAAAAATATCATAGTTTATTCAAATTTGATATATAGCTTAGCCTTAATTTCTGAATTTTAATGTGATATCAGAGCGAAAAGTGATTGGTGGCCCTTGGAGATTTTTGAGCCGATAAGTGGTCCTTGGTCTGAAAAGTCTGAGAACCCCTGTTTTAGACACTTATTACCATATTAAGAAACTCAAGTTGGCCACTGAATAATAATCCAGAAATCTACAAACAAGAGAAAATATGTTTTTGTAATTTTGGAAACTGAATGGAGGGCCAAATCATCTCTTTGGAGGGCCGATTTGGCACCCGGACTTTAAGTTGAATAGCCCTACTATAGATAAATTATTTGTTCATCAACACGAGGGATGCGAGCGCAGCCAGTTAGCAGAATGAGACGCAGCTGATTGACACACGCTGTAGCGGCAATACTTGCCAGGACTGTTGATAGCTAACTACAAGATCAAATTTTGTTTTGAGTATGTTTGGCCGTCTTTAAAAGTATGATTTGCCAACGAAATCAGCATGAAATGTCTAGTTTTAAAAGTAATAGAAAATCTGTATTTCCCTTGCTAATCTTAGGATTATAGGATGTCTTATCCCGTTTTTTTTCCTAATTTATCCACACTGTAATAGACTGCAGAGTTTGAAGTTTGTGAAAAAAATGCTTGAAATTACGGTAAACTTACTGTATATTTCAATTGATTCCTAGAAAGGCTTTGCATTATACCTTGGTCTATGAAAAGTCCATAAACCAAAACTCCATCTTTATTAACCTCAAATGTCTTACACTTGTCCTGACGCATTAGTGAGATTTCAACACCCTCACACGCTCACTTCCATTTGAACTTGTGACAAAGACGCTATTTATTAGGCCTGATCCGACTTCACTGTTCCATCACGTCCATTAAATCTGCCCGGCAGCGTCTTCAGCGTCAGACACGGTGTTCTCAAAAATCTCGCCTGTGAATCCCGGAGACAATATCGAGCGAAAAGAAAAGGCAGCACGCGGATTACAAAAGGCAAAGGGAGCAAAACCAATTAAGTGTGTGGAGAGAGTTGTACTTATGCTGCTCTGAAGTGCTAAGTACCTCCAGTGTAGCAGACGGAGGCACTGTCGAGTCACATTCACACTTTTTAACGTGCTAACGGTTTACTGCGACACATAAAGATGGACATATATTTCAGGACTAAGCTGGATATAATTTTTTGCTTCCTTGAAAAAGTAAACAGAAAGACAGAAATAGATCATTTTAAACTTCCTACATCAGTCTCCATGTTTCGTTCACTTAGAGAATACATTCTGAGGCTTTGATTGTTCATTATGATGTGTTTACGTTTTTCTCACAGCAGTTAGGAGTGAGGTGTGTTGGTATGGATTTTGGTGGACATTATAAGCGTCTTTCACACTAACACAACCCCCGGTCGCTGTTGATAGGATGAAGTGACGCAGCATCTGTTCAAGTCTCTTTAGGGCGCACCAATGTGAAAGTGGGCATTTGTGTGACGAAATGCTTGACAAAAAAGACCAAACATAAACTACGCGGCAGTAGTTGTCCAAGTTTTAGGAGAACAGAAGTTGCTATAGGGACTAACTAAGGTCATCTTAAAACTAGGGCTGGGAAAATTGACGCGTTAACGCAGTGCGATAATTTTTTCTTTTAATCGCATCAAAATAAATTGACGCATTGATTGATTTGACTCGCTCCTCCTGCGCTGCTGCGCACATCTCAGCGCCAGTTTGCTTAAGGACAAGCGCCTTCTGCCCTTCTTTCCTTTTGTACGTGTACTAGCGTGACATGCGTGGTAATGCCTGCCGCTTCCCATCTCGTACTACGCATCAGCGCTCTTTCCTGTTGTGTTCTCACGTTCTTCTCTGCCACTCTCTCGTCTCATGCCGCACTCTTCTATTCTGTACCACTGATCTATGCCTCACAGATCAGTTTGTTTATAACTGAACCATCACTTATTCATATAAATGAGTTGTTCTGTGAGACCAACACAGTCTCACAAGAAGGCGTACATATAGCACGACACAAAAATAGCGTATTTTTAGCACGATATCAGTCCTGTTTTGCGTACTTATGTTACGCCGTACATATAGCACGATATGAAAAAGCGTAAAAATGCCACGAGTTTTGGTTGAAGCCACGTGGAGACGTTTTCTTCAGGTGAAACGGGTAAGTTCAGGCAAAAAGTTACTAAAATGGTTAACATTAGGGTTGGGGCTTGAGGCAGGTTAAGATTAGATTTAGGATTTTGTTAATTTTCATAAATAAGAACACGTCTTAACAACCACCATTGAAATGAATGGGGACTGTGACGCGTACTATAATTACGCAAAAGAGCCTTAAACTCGTGCTTATCATACGTAATGTTGCGTTATGTCGTGGTATATGTACGCTTTCTTGTGAGATCAGGCTGGTGAGACAGACGAGCCTCTGACACAGGCTCTAGGTGAAAGAGCTGCTGTCACTTAAAGGGGCAGGACTTCATTAAAGGACCTGTGGATTGTTTTCAATATAGATTATTTTGGTGTCATTTTAAAAATAGGTTTTAACCTAAACAATCCAAAAGGTTTCTGTATAAAATATTATAAATGTAGATAGACTTGTTTTGAAAAAGGGCTCATATGAACAGGACTCATATATGTCTAAATTAACAATTTAAACCATCAAAACAAAGAAAAAAGTGATTTGTTGCGTTTAACAGGGGAAGGGGAAAATTTAAAGTTCATCGCGATTAATTGCAATAAATTTTTTTCAAATGTGCGAATAATTATTTCTTTTTTTTTTTTTTTATTGATTCCCGGCCCTACTTAAAACTTACATTTTATTAGATTTAACCATTACAGCATTTCTCAAGTTGTGTATGTATACCACTGGTGGAGATAGATTAAAGATGTTCCAAAGCAATTGAAAGTGATTGGTAAATTTCAATGTATTCTTAGTTTTATTTGGCTACTTATAAAATGACACCAAACTCTACAAATGTTCAATATATTTTTGCAGAAATAACCAAGGAACAAAAAGTTATAAAAAACTGTCTTTGAACTAAATCAGACAGAACTTGGTAAATCTATAAGGATTTTGTGAAGGAGAAGCAACTTTCCCTCTTTTGTCTGTGCTGTTTACGTCTACACATACATTTGGACATATTGCTCTGGACTAAGTTGGTCATAAATCTCCCAAAACGACACCGCACGCTGTGATTGGACGGATTGCACTTGCATGTTTATGAGACCAGATGGACTCTCGTAAATCAAACTTGGACGCAGACTCTTGACGCTGGACATGTGGAGGCTCCATGTGTCACAGAAACAGGTGTGAAGTCAGCCAGTTCAGCCGAGGACAATAGTTAAAAAGGGTTACACTCAAATGCCCTATAGAGCTTTTACGATAGTCCTCACGCTGTCCCAGTTTGAACGGCATTAACTCTGATCATAAGTGGCAGCTTTAATATCAACGTTTTACAGTTGTTGTGAAAGTGGATTATTTTTGCACACTTAGCAAACTATCAAAAGAAGAAGAAAACAAACCCTTTGCACGTGTGGTCAGGCTCTTGAGGAACATCACTTTTCCATGATGGAGGCAGAAGCTCTGTCTGTGTGCATTACAATATGGAATTTGCCGAAAACCTGTCTGTTTCTAAGTTACTTTTATTGATTGTTGATTTGTTTTATTTTCTTGTATTGATCTGTGGAACACGCTGCACTAACAGGCAGGAGGTTGTAAGTCTAAACCTGGAGCTTTTCGTTTAATTTTGATGAAGATAGAAGACGCCAGTGGGTGGAAGCAATAAATCGAAAGAACTGGAATCCCTCTAAGGGCCCAGACACACAGCAAGCGACAAAAATGACGTGCGTGAACAAGCGAAACTACAGCCGTGCGTCCACGCGCGGGTGGCCACACCGCAAATGCAGCAGATGCCCCGTGCGTGCCTGTGGTGCGTCAACGCGAGCCACTCACCCTGTGTTTTGCTCATGTATCCGGTCTATAGTGGAAATAACCACATGAATAGGCTTCTATTTCCCTCTGGACTGCTGATCACGGCAAACGCGAGGTTTTCAATAGTAACTATGAAAACTCAAGCAGGCAGTTCTATTGAAGCAGGGCTCTGTCACACAGTCCAGGTCTGTCCCAGGACGCGCGGTGCTGATGGCAAGTACACACATACAACTGTAGAAGCCTGATTTCTTTGTATTCTCTGTATTCTACGCTTCTACGCAGCTACGCCAGCGTCAAGCGACAAAAAAAATAGGTTGGATTCTTTCGCTACTGATTCTCGCGCGCCCAACGCTCGCACGACGTCATGCTCGCTGTGTGGCCAGTCTCATTGACTTTGATCTTTTCTAAATGATACGCGTGCATCGTTGGGCTATTTTTAACGCGCGTAGGGCTTGCGTAGCTTGCAGTGTGTCCCTGGGGTAAGTTGTTACAGATTTGCAGTGAACACTTTAACAAGGTAAGTCAATAAGCGCAAAACTGACAAATTCTCACATATTTTCTTATTTTTTGGTAACGAAAGCAATGGATGCTTCTACTGCATGTTCAGTACATTTGTCTGTGGAAGTAGAACGTCTTTTAGATCAGCACAAAGCAAGGGATTTGGAAAAGCTAATGAATGCAGCTGATCAGACCATCTTCCTCCTGCTATGTTTGCAGATTTAATAAAATGTACAAGTTTGTCTGACTTAACTCATGATTTGTACCATTGCGTGGTAAACAGGGTTTGTCTCACACTGGAGCAGATTCAAAAGCTACTAGAGTTTGGTTTTCAGTAACTTGGCTGTATGTCATGTGAAGGTTAGGCTTAGCAAAAGGTTGCTGTCATAAATTAATGTCGCCACTTCTGAATAAAATCTGTAAAAACAAGCAAATGTCTGCAAAAAACTGTGACATCATTGGGTAATTTAAAGTTTACTGTAAATATTATGCCGTGTGAATAGGACATTACTCAAAAGAACATTTGGAGCAGTAATGTCACATTACCAATCTGATTAATTGGCTCACATGCCTTTCTTTACGGACCACCGCTCTACTCTTTCAGTCTAAAAATAACGCACGTCATCGTCACGTTTCTAAGAACTACGCGGTCTCCTCATAAGAGCCAAGGGTTCTCAATGCCAACCACAAGGACCATTCATAGAAACAGTGATAGAATATTCTCAGAGTGTGGCCTGAAGAGCTTTCCTACACATCTCTTCACACTCTAACCATACTCTTGACATGTATTAAAAAAAAAAATCTTTCCTTCGACATGAAACTGGCAGAAATTCATTTTTTCATGGTTGCACATACAGTAGCTATATATAGTGTGTTTAATACAACAGTGAAGCAGGATAGAGGCTTGTGCTAATAATGGCATCCTTGAATAAAGTTGTTGTCGTGGAGGTAAATTGCTCTGTCTCTCAAAAACAAATCAAAGCAACGTGGTTTTCCGAAGGTTGCAATGGGCGTACACTGAAAAAAAGGAAAATCTAACTTAGTATAAAGCTGTTTGAAGTTTTTATATGACTGTTTAAGACTTCAAATTGCTAACACTTCTTTAAATATGCACGCTTAGAGTTTGCCTCGATCAGTGGCGATGTGCGAACTTTTACACACAAGTTTGTGATGGTTACTTTGAAAAAAAAAAGGGTTGTTTTACTTTCCACTGTGTATTTAGTGAGCATTGAGCTGGTTTTAACCGGGAGTGTCCCAGAAATGAACCAGGTTTTCATAAGGACTGAAACAAGACTAAACTAGACCCTTTCATCAAAAACATGAGCTTGGTTTTATAAATATCTGTTCAGCCTAAAACAAAATGAAATAACATTATTATGCGATTGACCACAATTAATTGCAGCTCAAGCATGTGATTGCCCAGCTCTGAAATCAATACTTGTATTTTGAATGATAGGTTGCTGTTGCTGAAGAAAATATTTTCTATGTGTATTGATAATTTGTAATCATTCAAATGGTTTAAATAGTGTAATGTAAAATGCATTATGTGAAAACTGGACTATAGCTAAGGACTAACTTTGGTTGAAGTAAACATTCCAAAGGATCTGGTTTACATTTGGACTGTGAACTGTCAGATCAGTGCTGATCTTGCTTGGGTTTTGCAAGTCTGCAAGTCTCAGGTTCAGACTGCGGTCTCTGAGTTTCAGATGAGATTATGGAAATGGACATTCTGAGAAGAGACAAGGGACAGTCCAAACATGACGAGAACCGAAGACTGAGAACCAATCAGCTCAACGAAGCTAAAAGAAGATTCTTAGACAACTGATAAAGGGACTTTCTTTTAATTGCTTCAGAGGGGGTTGTAGGAGAAGAGAAGGCGATGAGAAACATGGGACAACTTAGACGTCGCTTTGTAACTTTTTGTGTTATCTGTTTGAATTCAAAGTAAATCTTTTCTAGTTTGTATCGTCTTGAGTCTTGGTTGTTTTTCTAGACAGGATTACAGTCCGGGGAAAGATCAACATTTTCTAAACAGTTGCGTAAGCGTGGCATCAACGTCAAATAGTGTACCATATAAAGGATCACTAAATCGGAGTTGAGAACTTAAATATTGCTAGGTCTAAATAAAAGTTAAGGAATGAGTTAAGAGTCCATGAGAACACTTACTTAAATTAGTTGTGATCGCTAAAAGTAGTTTTTAAAAGTAGTTTCTTGCAAAGTACGTAGCTCTCCTGGCGAAAAAGGTTGGAGACACCTGGTTTAAAATATTCCAGAAATCACAATGTCACTATGAAAGATTTACTGGAGTAATTCTAGTCTCTAAAGATGGAGCTGTGCTTTCAAGACAAATCAATGGGGCCTGTGCCTAGAGAGTTGACGGTCTATTGTTGTACGTAAGCATTAGCATAATAACTATAACTATATAATAATGTTGTATGCTGCTGTATTGGAACATTTCTAGGTACATCCCATATCTAATCTCTGCACGTCCTTGTTAAACAACTGTAATCCTCGTGAATGCTTCTTTCAATCACATAATCATCTTTGTTCAAGGATGCCAAGAATAACAAGGAACACACTCATGGTCATTCTATATACACACACTATACAATATAGAAGTCATGAAAATATCAATATACAATACTGTTGAGTAAATATTTCTTCTGTACAAGTTTTCCATGCGAGCCAGACCAGAACTGCTCCTTCTCGATTTATGTTTGAGTACATTTACAATAGCAAACTCCACGGCGAGAGCAGCAGCACCCTTCCTTCTGTGATGACTTTCACTTTTTTATCGCAGCGCTTCAGAAGAATGTTTGCCTCCGCTGAACCGCAGACGTCACTCGGAGTTATTTGGAACATTTCTCAAGGAGTGGAAACTACTTCCAACTTTCTGCATGTCCTTCTGACTTCTTCCAATCCAATACAATCCACATAAATATAAATCTAAATCTGGCGAGACTGTCAATGTGGCGAGCCGGCCAGGAAGTGATAATGTTAATCTTCTGTATTAGTTCCTCAAAAACAAACAAAAAAAAACAACACCAGGCCATGGTGCAAAGTCGGCTTATCATTGCGTCACCAACCCAACATCGAACTCGCCTCTGTGAACCTTAATAACCGCTTGACAATGTTGGTTTTTCCTTGGACTTTGCCATTTGCTGCAACCATTACATCACATTCTGTATCTGTCCGGTAACATTGGCAACATCAATTCAAATGCTAGTCTGCAATTCGCCGTTGAGCAAAGACGCATTGTGAGTCTCCAGATTAGCCCCGATCATAACCGCGTCGTGCACCATCCTGCTCCGGTCCGCTCTGCTGTCGCTGCGTTCCATCTCGTCCAACCCGGTCACTTTCTTCAAGCACAGAACGTTCTGGAAGCTCTTCTTGAAGTTGTCGGATAAGAAGGCGTACAGGATGGGGTTGGCGCAGCTGTTGGCGTAGCCCAGCACCACCACGCAGTCGAAGGTGCTCTTGACGACCGGGGTGGGCTTGATGGAGCTGGTTACCGAGGTGACGTTGAAGGCGTAGAACGGGAGCCAGCAGAGGACGAAGACGGCCACGACGATGGACACCATGCGGGTGACTTTGCGCTCGGAGCGTTTGCGTTTAGTGGAGCCCACCCGCATCCCAGAGGATTTCACCTGGAAAAGAGAAACAAGTCGTTGGTTTATTGCAAGTTCGGCAGCAAAGGACAAGATTGCTTATCACTATCATTCCAATTTTTTTTTAATATATATAAATAGAAAAAAACAATATTTCAGTCATGCACAGCTAAATAGAGTTGCATGTTTAGTCCTGACTCTGGCACCAGCAGGAGGCCAGTCCATATTTAATACGGACTCTGGCAAGAGGCAGGAACTTGGTCCCTGATGATTCAAAAGGCACTAACATGTCAGAGATGTGCTGGTGATGTCCATGTAGAGATTTAAACACAAGCAGAGCTGTTTTAAAGTCTATTCTCTGAACTACTAGAAGTGTTCTTTCTTTGCCTAACCCCAATTCAACCGGAAATTTTCACAATCTAAGTCTAGACTTTTTTGTTTTGTTTTGTTTTAGAGTAAATTTGAAGGTATAGAGAAATTTTCGGTCAACGTCACTTTCGCACGCGTTATGGAGAAACAACCGCTCTCCATCTGCCTAGCTGGGGAAACTTTTTTGATTAAAACAACAACACGGGCTGAGAGCTGCTGTTTCAATCAGGTTTGAACCAGTCTGACAGACGTCTGTCTCCTGAAGCTTGAGACAGTGTTTTTCCTCATCGTTTTTTCACCTGAATGTAACTTTTAAGGGTCGTAGGGTCGAATTTTATTCGCAAATGTTGAATTAGCAGCATAACTTTTGTTTTCTCACAGTGATAAACTCTTGTAGTTAACTGACAACGGAGCTTTTTAGACTTGTTTCCACTGTTTGTGTCTATGAGCGGCGTGCAGCATTGCCCCTGTCGATAAACAAAAAATCCCTCTATATGCAGACTGAAGTATCCAACATTTTGAACATACTGAAGCCAATGTTGTATTGTATACAAGTTAATTTTAAATGATTCATTTACAAAAAGATGCTGTGAGCAAATGGGCAGACTCTAGAGCAGATATGAAGTCAGACATTTACTTGAACAAGTAGGATTGTCCATCACAACTTACAGTTCACTACACGATATACAGATTATGTACTCTGGATAGTAATGAACTGGAATAAATGAAATTATATATGCATTTCTTTTTTTGTTTTTGTTTCAGATACATGGACATTTCCATCCCAAAATGAAGAACCATTACATGAATCCTGCAGGATAATTAATAAGAAAACAATCTCTTTAGAACATAAAGCAGAAACATAAAAATCTCCAGGCCAATTAAGTCACTATATGCCTCTTTGGGATGAGAGCTGATTGGCTGGAGCATGATCCAACTTGCTTCAATTCTCTATCTGTTCTAAATCTGTAAAAAAGTAGAAAGTTTAAAAGTAAATTCACCCAAATAATCAGGCACCACAGCTTTCAACTTACGATTCTTGCTTATTTATGAGATTACAATTGATTCCGGATCAATAACTGTGAAGCTTTGCCTTACTGCTCAAAATTAATTAAGATTCGGAGCTGCTGATTCAATTCTCTTAGGCGGACAAGTCAGTATTATGAAGAAAATCCCAAATTAATTAGCCGTCGTAAGCCACTGTTTTATGTCTCCTGGCTGTGGCCTTGTGTGTTGCTTGTCTGTTTACGCACATTTGTTTGCTCGTCTGTGAACATACTGACTTGTTATGCAGCGCTGGCAGTCTACAAGCTAAAGAATTTTGTATCCTTGCATATGTGTAGATTTACTGACTGAATAAATATGAATGTTTGATCAGCGGGATGGACGTTCTGGTGTCAAAAGTACCGTTTCTTATGTACAATGGGCTAGTGTTTACATCCCCACACGCTTTCAGCATCTAAACAGAACTTGACCTATAGTTTTTCAATTAACACTCACAGCAGAGAAGGTCAGCCGCATCGATCAAGGCACCGCACCACAAGCACAGATTGTATATTTCACTGGACGAAGCTAACTTGAACTAACTGAACCCAATTTGTTTACTTTCTCAATTGATTTGTGAAGCGACATATGCATATTTGTTTCACTTGTAATCGTTGTGTGGCGTTTTGATTTAAAAATATTGTTGTACCCATTAAGCTGAACCACTATATCTGCTAACATGGTTAATAATGATAAGTGAAAATTCAGAATAAAGATCGACCAATATGGGTTTATTTTTGCCCGATGTCAGCTGATATCAATATCAAAGGGTGATTTTCAAGGCTGATTTCTGACGCTGATTTTCTTATTTTAGTTTTAAAAGCATAGCTAGAATAACTAAAAACCTTCAACCTAAACTATTATTCACCACGATGCATGTGTGTCTCTTTTACACGATGTAATGACGCTCGATTGTATCTTGGCTCAAGAAACAATCATTTCATAGTGTCATGAATGACAAACAAACAAGGTCTTGCTGCAACCAAAGTCATATAACAAGAATAAAACTTAAAACCATGTTAATGATAAATCATAATTGCAGACTTAGTAATGGAGAGAGAATGAAGTCACATTGTTTCTCTCCAAATCAACTCAGAATCAGTTGATCACTGTGAGTGCGGCTTTCCCAGAGGAAAAGCCCAAACAACTGTCTGATCAGATATTGAGGCTGATATCCGATATATTAAAAAAAAAAATAATAATAATATCAACCCCAAAATATCAGCCGGCCTATATTGGTCTATCTTTAGTTTAGAAGCAAGACCACAGACCTCTGTTTCTCAGTCTTTGAGCTCTAACTTACGGCTGGACTCTTTGTGAAGATGAGGTTTTGTGGTTTAGTGAAATAAATTTTGCATTTACACATTAAAACGCGTTCAGAGCTTCTCGCATCATGCAGGTGCTCCACACCACATGTAGAGGTGTGTAAATCTGTATATGCTCGAGAACCTTAAATAGTCATGACAAGGTCTTGCTCTTGTTCTCCACACCTTGTCCAGAACTGGGATTATTTATAAAGTGCGCATAGATACAAAAATATAATGTATGTCACATTCCATGTTTGATTTGTGATTTATAAAATTGTGACATAGAAAGGAGCAATCCAATCTGAAAATGATCAATTTGGTGTCCTGAGGTTTCAGAGATGAGACAGAAAGAGATCTGTGCTGAGAGAATGATGAATGATGAAGTTTGCAAAAGTTTGTGTTTTGTTTATAGTTACACTTTTAATAATTATTCTTTCATAAATGAGACACCAGGTCTATTAATTTGCCTTTCACAAAAAAAACCCTGTAGACATCTGAATCATGTAGCTTATAGCGATGCGCAGGTCAGCTTTTTTCTAGACCTGCTCTTAGTTACAAACGACTTATGCTCCAAACCAAAAATTTGTTAGCTTGACCAGCCAGTCCCGCTTTGACAGACAACTTTACAAGGACGTGAGGGTCTAGAGTCAACCAATCACAGAAAACCTGGAAATTACACAGAAACAGTGACACGCTAATGTTATTTAAATGTTATTTTAAATGTTTTAAGAAATTGATACCTTCCTAATTGTTCAAAAATGAAGCAAGAGCTGAAGAAAATAATCTATCAGCTACTCCTACTATCTTGAATGGCGAGGGGTGGGAAAGGGGCAGCCGCTTGAGATTTGATCGCCTTAATTTTGGACGGCGAAGTGATTGACTCTGTCTTTGGCTCCAGACCCTTCTGCATTCTAACAGAATGAAGGAGGGCTGGCTGTCAGGCAAATAATTTGTGTTTTAGTAAGTTAAACAGAGCTACAGAACATGACGCGTTTAAACATTGGTTTTGACCCATCCCACCCGAGCCCATTGAACTTCTAATTTACTATCTGACTGCCCGGTCTATTCTGTAACCCATAGCTTGGACCTCGGCATAAGCTTGGAAGCGTATAGTAGACCTACACCAGAGCTATTCAATTATATTATATATATTTATTATATATCTGTCATGCCAGATTTTTCAAAAGACTATAGTCTGTGGTCTGAACAACAAGAGATAAATCAAAACTAGAACATGAACAAATCAGAACAACAGATAAAGGACGGCTAAACCTAAAGTTAAGTCAACTATAGTATATGTCTCTACATTGTGGCTACTAACCCCAATTTGGAACAGCCTAGAGCACAATTTGTAAACCAGAACAAAACTGATCAGTGGCATTTAGCTGATTAAGTTGATTTAAAAGTACTGCAGGCTACTGAATACCAGATTTAACAAAGAAATGTGGCCCAGTCCATGGCCCACTTTACTATGATGGGGCAGTCTTTTTTGCATTATGTTGCTGTAAATCCACCACTGTTCATTGTAAATTAGATACGGAGTGTTCCCTGGCTTCTTTACAATGTGGTCTAGTTCATGGACCATTTGACCATGTTGGGCCACATCATACTGCTTAGTGGCCGCATTTGAATAGCCCCTACACCACCTTCCAAGTAGCAATAATACACATTTTACACTGACTAGTCAGATTTGAGTTATTGTTACCATTGTAAATGTACAATTTAGAAGCTTAAACATGTTCACTGATAAACAGACAACTGTTTTACTGAAGTTATGATCTCTGTCATACCGGCTCAATTAATTGTGACTGTTAACATGTCATTTCTGATCTGTAAAAGTAGCTCTCCAGGTGAGACTAAGGTGCATGTGTCTGCACTTGTGTTCTTAATGAAGGTCACATGAAAGATTAAACATCTGACGACAGTGGTCCAGCCTTCCACCAGATGTATGGGTTAAAAATGGCCTTAGGGTCAAAATGATTGCTCAACCTTCATGTTACGATGTCCCTTGTCAGTCACACCTCACCTTGATTATAATGAGCAGGTAGCACATACAGATGACCGCCAGTGGCACGAAGAACCCGATGAAGAAGGTGTAGACAATAAAGGCCGTGTAGTAGACGTCCTGCGGCTCGGGCCAGACGATCCCACACACGGGGACGTTATCCAGGCCGCTGAAGATCATGGTGGGCAGGATCACCAGCAGGGACACCCCCCACACCGTCAGTTTATGAACTTGGCGATGCGCGGCTTCCTCCATTTGGTAGACTTTATGGGATGGACCACAGCCAGGTATCGATCGATGCTCATCACCATCAGGCAGAAGATACTGGTGAACTGGTTGAGAGAGTCTGGGGAGCAGAGGGGACAGGATTACAAACAGGAGGAAGTGCGTGTGCGCCGAATGCATTAATTAAAAGTCACGCGCTAGGGGACGCAGAGGCCCACTGTGAAATGAGAGAATATCTGATCTGCGTTTGAAAGATTAATGCTTGATTCTAACAGGTTTAGTGTAGCTTTGGTGCAGACTGAAAAATGGATTGAGACTGTAAAGAGTTGAATACTAATTTGGAGGATATGTGGAGAGTGCCTTTTATCACGATTCATGTCTCTCTCTCTATATATATATTTTTTTTGCCTTTGAGGTACAAAGAAGTATCTGATTTTTCAAAAAGTTTCTATTTTGTTGCTAGATTTTCAGAGTGTAACAAGTGACCAAGCCTTTGAAAATAAATCCCAAAACAAGCAACCTCAACCCTTTCATAAAAAGTTTTAAAAAGTATGAATGATTTTGGCATATTTTATAGTTTTCGAACCTTAACAACTACTTTTATGCATGAAAATATGCTAAAAAAAAATCCATGTTTCAATCATAATTCATATATATTTTTGTAAATCAAACTTGAAAATGCTCAAATTCACCTCTTTTGTGGCATGAATGTGTAGCCCAAAAAACTTATTTAAAGAATATTTTGAAAAAAATTGTGAATTTTTTAAATTTTATTTTACCAGGTAGGTCTATTGAGAGCAATTTCTCATTTACAATGACGACCGGGTTGGCAGCAGCACAAGACACAACGAATCAATGAAATCACGATATGACAATTTCATGATAAAGCAGATTGTCACAGAGATGAGCTCACGATTAAATTTTTATCACGATATTGCCCGGCTCTACGTTGAAAAACTATATACTGATACTTAAATAAAAGTACAGGGTCAAAATTGTACTCATGTGAAAGAAAAATTACATACAGTACAACATCTACCTAAACTTCTTTTACCCAATTTTTGTAAGCAAAACAGAAATGATACATTTTAAACATCAGTCATTTGTTTACATCTACCTAACATCTACCTAATGCAGTGTTTTTCAATGTGCGGGGAACACTAATGTGCCTTGAGATACAGACGTGCCTTGAAAAATGTGTCAGTTTTCAACAGTGGTTAAAGTGGGATTTGGGAGGTGGGGGAACTCTATTTTAGGGTCAGGGCCATAAGCAGGATTTTGAACAAACCGAAATCCAAAAGGATTTGATTAAAAGTAAATAGTCTTTTTTTATATTGTCACTTATATATTTGCTATTGGAGGTTGCAGAAGAGAGAAATTCTCTGATGTGTCTTGACATTGAGCAGCTGGAATCAAGCTACTCTTTAAAAAAAGGGAGGTCTGGGGAATTTTGAAAAAATCAATGCAATTTCCTGCATTTTGGTGAGTTTTAGATGTGATATTCTTATTATTTGATGTGACTTTACCATAATTAAAAGACATGAGGCAATTAATAAATAAATAAAAATAGAGGCAACCAGAGACCAGATTAGGGAGGCCCCAGCCCTGGATGCTCCTTTAGCTCTGTAAAACTGTTTAGGCACATGTGTTTTAGGAGCATTATCAAGTAGGTAACTGCTAAAAACAAGAAAGTTTTGAAAAATGTTACATTTGTAGCTGGAAAAAGAGTTGATAACAATACTGTCTGTCTGTCTGTCTGTCTGTCTGTCTGTCTGTCTGTCTGTCTGTCTGTCTGTCTGTCTGTCTGTCTGTCTGTCTGTCTGTCTGTCTGTCTGTCTATCTATCTATCTATCTATCTATCTATCTATCTATCTATCTATCTATCTATCTATCTATCTATCTATCTATCTTCCTCACAAAAATAAGACAAGACAATTTTCTATAATTTGGTGTACACAATCTATTGTAACCCACAGTGTACACTATAGCCTACTCAGCTCCTCTCTTCTCCTTGAGTCCCTCCTGCCCATGCATTGCTCCTGTCACTGCTCCTGTCTCTGCTCCTGTCTCTGTCACTGCTCCTGTCTTTACTCCTGTCTCTGCTCCTGTCTCTGCTCCTGTCTCTGTCACTGCTCCTGTCTCTGCTCCTGTCTCTGTCACTGCTCCTGTCTCTGCTCCTGTCTCTGTCACTGCTCCTGTCTCTGCTCCTGTCTCTGTCACTGCTCCTGTCTCTGCCCCTGTCTCTGTCACTGCTCCTGTCACTGCTCCTGTCTCTGTCACTGCTCCTGTCTCTGTCTCCTCTTCTGTCTCTGTCACTGCTCCTGTCTCTGCTCCTGTCTCTGTCACTGCTCCTGTCTCTGTCACTGCTCCTGTCTCTGTCACTGCTCCTGTCTGTCTCCTCTCCTGTCTCTGCTCCTGTCTCTGTCACTGCTCCTGTCACTGCTCCTGTCTCTGCTCCTGTCTCTGTCACTGCTCCTGTCTCTGCTCCTGCTCCTGTCACTGCCTCTGTCTCCTCTCCTGTCTCTGTCACTGCTCCTGTCTCTGTCTCTGCTCCTGTCTCTGTCTCTGCTCCTGTCTCTGTCACTGCTCCTGTCTCTGCTCCTGTCTCTGTCTCTGCTCCTGTCTCTCTGCCCTCAGTGCTGGGCTTTTACACATCTGTGCCAATTTATAAGTCAAGTTTTAGCGCGGTAAAACCACACGCGGTTATTTGGAAGCACCGCGCTGTCAGACTTCCTCACACCCGAAACAGCACCAGCGGGAGGGGCTCGCCCTCCGCGGCCGAGTTGTCTCGAGGAACACGCGCGGTGATCGCATCGTCGTTTACGTCGCCTTTAGTTTTGAGCTCCGTGTTGACATAGTTGAAGAGAAAAGTGATTAAAGTTTTGTTTTGGGGTCTTCCGTCCCGCTGTGAGATGAGCCCTGTCCTCTGACACAGAGCAGTTTCCCCGTGAGTGACACGACTCTGCCACCATGCTGGACTCTGCGCTGTGCAGCGAGGTGCGCGTGTAGTTCAGGGCCAGTTGTTCATTTCGCTGTTGCCGCTGACTTAATCACTTATCAAATATATCTAAGCTACAAATAAATGCAACTGCAACTCAAAGCAACTGGAACTCAATCCTTTAATTACTATAATCATTTTGCATGTGTTTATTTTATTATAACAATGTTATTTTAATGAAATTTAAATATGTATTTTTTTTGGGAGGTCATTGAAGGTGCCGGAACGCCGTTCCTGACCGTTCCGGCCCACTTTAACCCCTGGTTTTCAAAATTTCTTTATAAAATAAGCTTAAATAGATTTACTTAAAGGGTTTATCATTTGGAACAACTTTTTACTGCAAGAATGAAAGCAAAACCAATCACCATTAAGAAATGTAAAGAATAATTTAAGGATGTTCTGTGTAACACTAGGAAGATAAGACATTAGGCACGAGATCTCGCAAGCTCAAGCTATACTGTGCGCACATGAAAAGAACGGTCTCGCTGTCTTGGAAGTACAGATACCTGGAAATGTTACCTTCATACATCATGTACGTATTTGGATTGACTGACTCTCAAAGCCTCAAGACTTTGACCTCAAGTTCAAGTCAAGTCACAAGTCAAAGAGAGACAAGTCCAACATAAGGCCAGAGTCAAAGAAAGACACAAAGCACCACAAAGCCAAGTAGAGTTCAAGTATTGTATTTCGATATAGTTTGCAAGACTTGGAAATAAATGTACAAGATTTTTCGGTAATTTGCAAGACTTAGAAAGACTTGGAAAAAAATACTGAAAGAAATATTATTATTATTTTTTTTTTCCTTTTAACACATTTGAAGGAAATCACAAACAAAGAAGTGAAAAGGAACATGTTGCAGTTTGTTTCTTGACTTGACATTCAACTCCAGTTCAAGTCTCTAGTGATCAAAATAGCAACTCAAGTCTGACTCCAGTCCAAGTCATGACTGCGATCCCACACCTCTGGCGAGTCACATTGATCAATCGCAATTTTCGCTTCAGTTTTGTGTAACCTTTTCAAAAACAAAATAAAAATTAACATCATGTCTTATTTAACCGAAAAACAACAACTATATTATATATCAAGATTCTGCCATATGAGGTTTACTGACAAACTTTTGGTTCTTTCCATTCAAAACCTCCAATCAAATAAATGACAACATGACTAGGGAAATTATAAAAAAAAACAACAAAAAACAAGATGTCATGTTCGATTTTGAAGAGACACTAAAGCCCTAGAATCTGCACACAACTATATTTATAACAGAGCCGACAAACTGGGCAGTGGTGGAGAACCAAAAGGAGCAGTGTGATTGGTCAGAACAGATAGCTGCAGCAGGTGTTTGTAATCAGATACACTTGGCTAGAATCTGTAAGAAGGACGGTTTTGAGCATTTATCTTGAAAGCGTACAAAAGACTAACCTACCAGACAAAGATCAAAACCAGAACCTTCTTGCTGTGAAATTAGAATCCGCACATTAAACATCTGACTGATTGTAAAGCTGTACACGTAACTGCACTGGCCAAATGATGCCAGACTGCATACTTATGAACACACATCTAACTTGCTAAAAAGTCATTTAAGAAAGCCAATTATCGTTCTTTCAACAAATTAGCATTTCACATTTCCACTGCTCGTACCAAATAGAATTTGAATCTAATTTGTGGCTGCATGTTTTTTTTTTTTTTTTGCCATTAATTAGAAATACAAAAACACACTTATCAAAAGTTTTCTTAGGTTTTTTTTTTATTCCAAGCAGCTTGAATTCAAATTAGTTTTCAAATTAATTAAAGGATTTTGTTCAAAACTGCAGAACTTTAACCGTGAAAACATGACAATTTTGAACCCTACTTGTTTTGCTCTGAATTGTAATGTTTTGAGCAATCACAAGTAAATACAAACAAGTAAAAGGAATAGGTGGTAGGTGAAAACAAGATGTTTCTGAGCACTATAGCGTTATTTGCAGGACAATACAAGATTAATCAAACATGTACGAATCAATCCAAATACAACTTTGAACTAATGATGAGAGACACTGTTATACTGTAACTCCAAAAAAGTGCATTTCACTTACGAGGTTCCTGTAAGAAAGAGAGAAATGAAACCTTAAACTTCAAAACACTTAAGACTGTTCACCCACATTGCCTAGCATGGATCTGGTGTGTGTGTGTATGATTTGTGGTGGTCGGAGGGGTCGATGGTGCAAAATGGCAGCATCGCTTCTGTCAGTCTGCCCCAGGGCAGCTGTGGCTACAATAGTAGTATCAATAGAGTGCGGAATGATTAATGCAAAATGTGAAACATTTGGGCATCATGAATCCAATGCAGCATCATCACCATCATCATCACCACCACCACCACCATCAACGTCAACATCATCATTATCATCACCACTACCACCACCACTACCAACATCATGATCATCATCATTATCACCATCACCACTACCACCATTACATCATCACCACCACCACCACCACCACCACCATCATCATTACTATCATCATCATTACCACCACCATTACCATCGTCATCATCATGATTATCATCATGAATATCATCATCATCAACATCATCATCATCACCATCATTACCACCATCATCATTACTATCATTATCACCACCACCACCACCATTATTATTATCATCATTACCATCACCACCACCATTATCATCGTCATCATCATGATTATCATCATCATCACCACCACCACCACCACCACCATCATCATTACTATAATCATTACCACCCCCATTATCATCGTCATCATCATAATTATCATCATGAATATCATCATCATCACCACCACCATCATCATTACTATCATTATCACCACCATCATCATTACTATCATTATCACCACCACCATCATCATTACTATCATTATCACCACCACCACCATCATTACAATAATCATTACCACCACCACCACCATTATCATTACTATCATTATCACCACCATCATCACATCATCACCACCATCATCATTACTATCATTATCACCACCACCACCATCAGTACTATAATCATTACCACCACCATTATCATCGTCATCATCATGATTATGCTCATGAATATCATCATCATCAACATCATCATCATCATCATCATCATCATCATCATCACCATCATCATCACATCATCACCACCACCATAATCATTACTATCATTATCACCATAACCACATCATTACTATAATCATTACCACCACCACCATTATCATCGTCATCATCTTGATTATCATCATCATCATCACCACCACCACCATCATCATTACTATAATCATTACCACCACCACCATCATCATCACATCATCGCTATCACCACCATTATGACCACTACCATGAACATCATTATCATCATCATCATCATCATCATTACCACCACCATCATCATCACTACCATCACCACCATCAATATCAGCAGCAGCACCACCATCACCAACATCATCATCGTCATCACCTTCATTATCACCACCATCATCATCAAAATCATTATCATCATCCTAATCATCATTATCATCACTATCATCTTCGTCATCACCACCAAACATCATATGTTATTCAACCTAAATCAAGCCTATTTGTGTAGTTTTAGAACAATGCATTTTTTCCCAGTTCAGTTCAACAAGATTATAGATATTTCCCCAACACTGAGTTTACTCTAGCTTTTTCTTCTCTCCACAGTATGACAACCGTAATTACGCATCCCAAAATAAGCCACTTTCATTGTGATTCCGAATGAAAAGAGATGAGTCACGAAAGCAAGAAGTCACACCAAAGTTTTGAAATGCATCAAGTAAACCATGCTGCATACTGTATCTCAGTCACTCTTGAACAGTCTGTATGAAACAGTCTGAAATCCATGATAATGATGTAGGCCTGATTTCCTTACTATTCATTAAGGGAAGTACATATTCTGCAAGGAAGTACATATTCTGCATTTTCATCATTCTAATCAATATTACGCCAAAAGTGTGTAGAACGGGCAGATGTTCTGAAGATGTGTGTTCTTTTGTGACTTGAAATAGTTCAATCAATGTAATGGAAAAGGGAAACACCATTATATTTCAAACAGCCGTGTAATTTACTCACAGAAAGGTACAAGAGCTAACTGAGATAATCTATATTCTCTTTCTGACAGGTTTCTACATTCGAAACATTACATTTTACAGATAAAAGAGAAGAAGGTACATGTACAAGGTTTTTTTTTAAACAACCATTAAATGAACAGAGGGTTTTTGTTTAAATTCAGCAGACACAGAGAGTCACTTCTGCCTGTTTCATAAACAGGGTTTTGTTTCAGCACCTTTCAGACGGTGCTGCAGTAACTCTATCTGAAACTGACCTGACCTGACCTGGGTTCTCATTTATAAAACAATACTCTCATTAAAAGAGTATGTATGTAAGTATTTGCAATAAGGATATTCTGATTTAAATAACACATTCATTCTTCATTGCAGATCAGTGTATTTTAAAAACAGCTA
Organism: Mugilogobius chulae; assembly: GCA_038363315.1. Classification (NCBI taxonomy): domain Eukaryota; kingdom Metazoa; phylum Chordata; class Actinopteri; order Gobiiformes; family Gobiidae; genus Mugilogobius; species Mugilogobius chulae. Next base: position 585,746 of record CM076401.1, read on the forward strand.
ATTTTTCCTTTACTACAGACGTTCTAAGTGAACCACATTTTATCGACTCTTTATATCATTCATTAATTTTCTACCACTTGTTCCCATAGGGGTGGCGAGTGTCTGGAGCCTACCCCAGTAACTTTGGGCCTTAGGCGGAGGAACACCCTGAACATTGGCCAACTCTTTGCAGAGTTAGACAGACAACCATTCACTCTCTCATTCATTCGCTAACCTAAACAGACATGTTTTTGGAGTTGGAAGGATGTCAGAAAACCAAGAGGAAACCCACATTGACACGGGGAGAACATGCAAACTCCACACAGAGATAGTGATATGTTGATATGGTCCAACCCTGGAGTCGAACCCACAAGCTCCTTGTTCGGAAGTCACAACTTCAACCACACTCTTCGATATCATTTTTACAATAATTCAAATCAAACAAAACAAATCAAAATTAAACATTCTTAAGAGCACTAACACAAGAAATAAAAGATTGCCTAAATTGCTTTGTTTTGGCCCTAGGAACAGAACAGCTCGAGCTTTTGCAGCAACTGTTTCTCATCAATTTTTGTGACCCAATGATTTTGCTGGCCTCTTTTACAATTCTGCACAAACAATTTTTGGTTTGCACAGAAAGGTTACCATAAAAAGAAACAAGACAAAAAGATAAAATTGATTCTATAAAAGATATGTAAAACCGAACCATGAGTGTCTTGTCAACATTGGAGAGACTTAATTTCCGCAAAAAAATACAATCAAATCTATAAATAGATATCTATAAACCTATCTCTTTGCTCTTCATTTCATTTTGCACAATCCATCTACTTTAACAACCCCAATCCCGGCGTTCCTACTCACCCACGCTCATGATGACCCGGCACAGCGCCTCTCCGAACGGCCAGTGCACCAACGCCAACTGCAGCGCGATGAAAGGCAAACTCATCATGCACAACACATCCGCCACGGCCAGGTTCAGGATGTAGATGTTGGTCACCGTCTTCATCTTGGCGTAACGCAGAATCACGTAGATGACCAGCGCGTTTCCGCAAAGTCCGATTGTGCACACCACGAAGTATATGAACGTAATCACAACGGAACTGGTGGTGTCCTGGTGAATGTTCACTTTCTCCGTCATGTTGTAGTCAGAGTCGTTGTCCGGAAAGTAGCCGTCGTACATTAGGGATTCCGGGAAGGAGATGTTGGGAGGGCTGGTGAGGAAGGGCCACTGTTCGACTGCCATTTTGAGGACTGTTTGTAGTGCAAGGTTTTCTGGGTAATGTAAGAGCAAAATGGTGGTTACATCGTTGTCCAGGTGTAGAAAAAGTTAATGGTTGGTAGAAGGCAAAAAGCTGCTTGATGTTGGATCAAAAACTTGTTATATCCATGTTGGTGTCTTCACTTTCCATGGACCTAAAACAAGAAAAAAATAGGTTTAAGAATACACGTAAAGTTTATTTGTAGGTAAAACATAAAATTCAATGTATTTTTTTCGGTAAAGCTCTCGGCAATACCCAGTCCTAAACTTTTTGCTGTGTGTTTTCTGAAGATTACAATGAAAACGCAGTGTTAAGACAGCTGGGATGGTGTTGTGTCACTGTCACACTACATAACACTCACATTTATCCACACTTATAAAGCCTTCCATTTATTTCGCACTCTGTCTAAAACTTGACAAGACTATTCATCACACTCATTTCCATACTCTTACTTTTAAGGATCATTAATTCTTTATTTTTGTACTCAAACAGCTCAGTGTGCTAAACATAATGTCAATGTCTACATTGCCTGGGACAGATTACTGCAATGGGGCCATTATCTTATAGCTCATAGTGAAAGCTTAGCAAAGCCTGGATCTAATGAAATGTTGTCTTGGTGTTAAAGTCCAATTCCAGAACAAGAACGAGTCCAAACACCATCGAGACCAAGATAAGACCAAGACCTTAAAAGAACCAGTCTCATGTGGTACTAAACTTGAACAGTTGCAATCTGTTAAAAGGTAAGTAAGTAAAGTTTATTTGTATAGCACCTTTCACTGACACAGTCACAAAGTGCTTCACAGGTAAAATAAAGTTGCATTTCATACATTCAGAATTATCGCCAGATCTAAAACAGTTTCTATTTAAAATGGTTTGAAAAGTATTAACGCAACAAAGAGAATGTAGGGAGAGCATTCCAAAGCCTTCGGTCTCCTCTGGTCTGAAACATCAACAGATTCGAGAGGCATCTGGCTGCAGACCTGTATGAGGAGTCCCCTGCCTCACAAACCTGTACCAAGAGTCCCCTCGTCACGTGACCTGTACCAGCAGGCCCCCAAGGCCCGGATGTTCGCCCATATTATGTAGATATACCACAGGACAGTATGTGGCGCTATGGACTTAAAACATTGTTTGTGTTCTGCCTATTACTGTATGTTGAAGAAAACATAGAAGAGCCCCGATGTTTATTGTCGCCGTTTGTTAACGGTGTTAACACAAATGCGGGTACAAGACGGTATGCGCCAGAGGGACAGACGTGAGCTGGTTGCCATAGTGATGAGTTTATTACTGTATATATTTTTTTTGTCTTAACCTTTACCCTTACTTTTTTCCTAAACTTACCCATTACCCCAACCCTGTTCCTAACCTTACCCGTTCTCATAAACTTAATGACCGTCCCTCCGGACCCAACTAGCATTTACCAAGACCGCCCCAGGGCCAGTTATTACAAAAGTTGTTTTGCTGTATAAATAAAACTGTGTTGATATTGTTTTTACGGGTCAGTTTATTACTTTTATATCGGCTGTGACAGTTATCGGTTCTCATTGAAACTGATACTTGATTGATGCAAAAGGAAAAAATGGTCTGGCTGCAATTTCAAACATTTTAAAATGAGGTTTGTTTTGTTTTACTTCCTCTCGGCAGAGGTGCCTCCTGATGGAGGTCTGCAGAGAAACAGTCGTCAGAAAAAAAATGCATAAAAAGTGTAACTTGATTGATGAAAAGCAAGTCTGGATACAAGTCACGTGACAAGGGCCCTCCTGGTACAGGTCACGTGACGAGGGGACTCCCGGTACAGGTCACGTGACGAGGGGACTCCTCATACAGGTCTGCAGCCAGATACTCTTGACAGATTCTGATCCACAGACAGACCTCAGTTCAAGAACGTCTGTGGGGTTGGATCAGATCATAAGCAACCATCAGAAGGTGCTAAATGTCAGTTGATTCAACATCATGAAAGAGCCAGTACTTCCGGTGGTCTGCTGCTTCATGTTGAGTATGAATGAATGCGTTTTCTTTTATGTCACAGGAGTATCGGTAAGAGATGGTTTATTACCAGACTAGTTCTGATGGTCTCTTCCGTCTTCAACAGAGAACTCGTAAAGTCAACTGGGCTGACCACACCCCTGTCGCCTGGCGGTCTCTGGAGAAAGCTGCTTCACGTACAGGAGAGTTGGAACGCTCCTTCGTGTGTGGGCATTGCTTTCTGATTTCTATTGCTTCTTTGATCCGTTGTTTGTATTTGTTGGTTTTATGCCTGGGAAAAAGCAGCTAATAAGACATGTTTCCTAGGCGACGTGCGATGCCTCTGACAAAGACGGAAGTGACTGTCAAACTAGTCAGGTAATAAACCATCTCTTACCAATACTTGTGTCATATAGAAGAAAATGCTTTCATAAATACTTTAAGAAGACATAAAGAACATACCCAACCTATTCACGTTGAGTGTTTTTTCAACATTTTTGACCATGGACCTATTAAGCATAAATGTGGGAGTTAATAAAGCAAATGATCAGGCCTATGCTCTGCCTTCACTGTACGTAAAGTCACTGGCCAGAGAGATAAATTGAAATTAGCAAAAGACAAGACAATTGTGGTGATTCTGAGCTTGAAATGGTTCAGTCAGGTTGCAGGTATTGGCTGCCCAAGTGCATAACAAATATAAAACTTCATTTATCCCATTGTCAATGCTCTGTGCTTAGTAGTGATGGGAATCTTGGATCTTTGTCCGATACGATGTGCATCCCTATACACTAACAACGATACGATTTTTTTAAGATACATGTCTTACAGCTAACGATCGATTCGGTTCGATATGCCCCCTGATCAGGATGCATCTCGATTCAGTCAACATTGTTTTTTATTCAAATACTTACTAAATATTTAGTCTGTTTAATCATTCATGGGCCTCTTAATACCCCAGATAAATTCAAGCCATGTAAAAGTATCTTTCAGTCACTTGAAAATTAAATTACTAACTTTCTAAAATTATAAATAATAATATATTATTATTTTTGGTTCGGATTGTATCATGTTTTTCACAGTGCTGTGTTCAATAGGACTTTATAAATAATCAGATGTAGCCTACATGTGTGAGACCCAGCACTCTCATTGGACAGATCTGCTGTGGAGGCGGGGCCAACATGTTACGATAAATATGTGGGGAAAAGCGAAATAACGGGTCCATTCTGGAGTGCTTTATTTCGGTCTACTATCAAACTGCCCCATACAGCTTATGAAAAGGTCTGTATAGTTTGTCAGTGCGGCCCGGGAGAGTGAACATGGGACGCAGCTACGGCCCAAACTCACAACGATAGAGGAGCAGCATCTAACCCGCACGAGGGGCAAAGAGGGACGGTAGCGCGTGGAGAACCAGTGCGCACAGAACCAGTGCGCACAGAACCAGTGTGCACAGAAATAAAACAGCGAGGACGAGAACAGCGCGCGGGGGAAAACGCACATCGCCTGAAACAAACACGGACAGACTGACCAGCGCGCTGGGAAGACGCAGACCGTCTAGATTTGGACATAAACACGGGAAGGACAGCTCTCTTACTGGGCACAGACGCACAGCTTTCCTGCACGTTCACGGTGGAATAATAGCTACGTGTTGCGGAGCGAATCAAACTACTTCTTCTTCTTCTGAACGCGAGTTTCAATGGACGTCTTTTTCTCTACAATACACAGGTAAGGCACACTGGACACTGTTGTTATTACGCAGGCTTTCTGAGAATGAAAGGTGCATGCTTTGACTGAAAGAGACAAAAGCCTTAACGGATTGAGCTATTTGTTGTTGGCACATCTTCAGATGAAAATAAACCACAAACAGCCCTTATAAGGAATGTCAGAAACACACAGCGTTTGCAGCCGTGTCAGTGTCAGCTTGTGAGTGCGTGTGTGTCTGTGTAGGAAAACACTTTCGTCAGTGAATCGTGAAAAATCTAGATTCATCGGTAAATAGTCTGATAATCCGATGCAGGCTGCTTTTGTCACACGATCTGCATCGATGTAGCTCCTCTCTACCGACGCACTCGCATCGCACATGTTTACATCGATGTATCGGTGCAAATCGGCTAATCTTCCCATCACTAGTGCTTAGACATGCAGAGCCAAGTGTGTGTTTTTGTGTTGCTGTTGATGTGGGACAATAAAGTATATCTAACCTTACCTTAACAAGAAAACTTTTTTTTTTTTTGTTCAAGAATATTTGATTAGAATGAGATGAAATTAGAATGCTTTTTTTTTTTTTTTAGAGAGACATTTTTTAGCTGTCCTTGTAGCTCGGTGTTCACTGACTGAAATAGGATCAAATGAAGGACAGAACAACGCAGAGAATAGACACAAGCTTCTATGCAAATCATTTATGAACAATGCATTTTTTCAGTTTTTGAGGTTGTGTAGACAAATGGTTTTAAGCACTGGCAGTCTTTTTGTGCTTATTTAGAAAAATTGGAAGCTTTAAACTATAAATGTATGTATCTCTTTAGTATATTTAGTTCTTCATTTAATAAGTATATAACATAATTTGAGTATGTCACACTATTGTCTGGATAGTATGAGGTTAAAATGCATTTTAAAGAAATGTAGTTTAGCTGTGAAAACGTACATTGAAATCTAACATAAAAGTGTTCACACACTGAAAGACAAGTCTTTCTTATTTGTAATCCAATAATCTATCTCAAAACACAGAAGGATTTTACCAGGCTTATTCTGTAAGATTTTGTCTTGTCTTTGTGAATCTCTTCTGGTCTCAGTCCAACAGAGCGGGCAAAACCAACACATGCACCTCCAGCCAAATCCAAGAACTGGCTCAGAATTTATCCAATTGTTTTTGTTTTAACAAGTAGAAAACAAGAGGCAAATATTTACACAGTTCTTCCAGCCATTCTGAGACAAAATAACAGCTCGTTTCTAACACCCCATAATGCAATGCATGCACCAAACTTCTTCTTACTTATACAGCAAAGTCAGTGCAAATCATAACTTGTTTCTATTAAAAAAAGCTGTTTTAACAATGTAAACTATGCTAAATACCTGGAATAATTGTCACTATTTATATAGCACACAGGAAAAACTATTTTCAAGACCAGTTAAAATATCTTAATTTCCACGTTATTGACTTGAGACAGATATAATAACGCTGCTAATTGATGTATTTTTTTGCTACACCGGGCCTGTATAAGCTCTCCTGCAGGAAACGCAGCTGGACATATAGTAGAAGATGTTTAAATTACAAGAGACATATCTGAAAATAACCTTGACTAAACATGCTAAAGCTCCGAAGTGACACTGAAACCTCTGCGCTAACCAACACGGTGGCGCAGCGCTCTGGCCTCATAGCAAGAAGGCCCTGGGTTCGACTCCCGGGCCGCCCAGGGCCTTTCTATGTGGAGTTTGCATGTTCTCCCCGTGTCTGCGTACGTTTCCTCCGGGTACTCCGGTTTCCTCCTACAGCTAAATACATGTGCCTCCCCTCTCCAGGACTACAGATGTAAATTAGATGTAAGGTACAAGCATCTCTGCCATTGGGCTTAATGTTGTACATTGTCCTTAATAAACATTCCTGTTCATTTGACGTCCAACAGTGTGACTGAGGCAAGGATTTCTTAAGCTGAAGTTTCACACATCTCCAGTGTCTGCACAGTTTACTAGCAAGGACTTCCTCCTCATTTCCTCTTTGCTACGTGAGAGAAGACCTTTGGGAGAAGAGATGGGGACGGCCCATTTGCCATAGAAGGAAGTAGCTTCTTTAGTGCATTATTCATTTTTATGTAACTAACCGTTTATAGCTGGAGTTTGGTGAATTTGGCGTAAAGGCTGTTAAGAAGGAATTTGTCTCCTTATGAACACGTCGTGAATCTTAAAGTGGAAGTTATGCACAATTTTTAAGAACACTTTTATAAATTAGTCCCTATGCTTTTTATTTTTAACCAAATTATTTGTCATAGATCTAAAAACATTTGACTTACCCCATCGACAAAATGTTCTTTTTTCCCCAAACCAATTTCTCTTAGAATCAGTCAAACACCCATACAACCAGAGAAACATTTTACATTATGTAAGCAATTACATCTTATCCAGGTAAAAACTAATTTTAGGCTAAGCTAGATTTGGATTTTTTTTCCTAGTTTCCTTCTTTCAAAGCTCTCAAGTATCCAGTCCACGTTTTGCTAGCATTTGTGACTTGCTTAGCTTTAAACCACATAAAACATATCTTTAAAAATTCTATATATATTTTTTGTCTTTCCAGTGACTTTGTGGAGCTGCCGGGATTTCGACTGGATTAGGCTCACGCTCTGCAGACGTGTGCCTGGTCGTGTTTGCATATGTGTAAAGCTACACCCACACCCGCACAGACTCCTGTTTATTCAATCGATCCGCGAGACAAACAGCAGGACCTGGTGAGCTGCAGATCAAAATGCCTGACACTGCCTCGCTCGTGACAGAAGGAAAGAGAGAGAGAGAGAGAGAGAGAGAGAGAGAGAGAGAGAGAGAAAAAGGGGGAGAGAGAGAGTAAAGAGAGAAGAAGGGAGAGAGAGGAGCGAGAGGTTGAGAGAAAGGCGTAGAGAGAGAGACACTAGAGAGAGAGAGAGCAGGGATGGAGAGACGGTGAGAGTAGAGGGTGAAAGGGAGAAGGAAAGAAAGAGAATAGAGAGAAAAAGGGGGAAGAGAGAGTGGGAGAGAAAGGGAAAGAGAGAGTAAAACAAAGAGGGAGAGACACTGAGAGAGTAGACAGGGAGGGAGAGAGATTAGAGAGAGAGAAAGGAGGAAAGAGAGAGGAAGAGCAAGTGAGAGTAGGGAGGGATGGAGAGAAAAGGGGGAGAAAGAGCAAGGAGAAAGTAGAAGAAAGAGTAAGAGACAAAAGGGGGATGGAAGAGAACAGGGAGAGAGAGCATAGGGAGAAAGAGGGAGAGAGAAAAAGGAGGGAGCGAAAAGGGAAAGAGTAGAGACAAGTAAGAGAGATTGGAGAGAAGGAGAGAGTAGAGAAAGAGGGAGAGAGAGAGTAGAGGGTGGAGGAGAGAGGAAAATATAGGAAGATTAGAGGGAGAGCAAGTGACAGAGAGAGAAGAGAAAAAAGGGGAGAGAGAGTAGAAAAAGAGACGGGCAGGAGAAAGAAGAAGAGAGAAAAAGAGGAAGAGAGAGAAGAGAAAGCAGAGAGAGAAAAGGGAGAGAGTCGAGACTAGTGAGAGAGATGGAAAGGGAGAGTAGAAAGGAAAAGGGTGAAAGAGAGAAGGAAAGAGGAAGACTAGAGGGAGAGAAAGTGAAAGAGAGAGAGAAAGGGGGAGAAAGAGGGAGAGAGGAAGATTAGAGAGAGAGAAAATGAGAGAGAGACAGTAGAGAGAGAAACGAGAGATGGAGAGAGAGAAAAAGAAAAGGTAAAGAGTGTAGAGAAAGAAAGAAGGAGAAAGTATAGGGGAGAGTAGAGAGGAAACAGGTGGAAGAGAGAGGAAGATTAGAGGGAGAGAAAGTGAGAGAGAGAGAGTAGAGAAAAGGGGGAGAGAGAGTAGAAAAAGAGACGGGCAAGAGAAAGAAGAAGAGAGAAAAAGAGGGAGAGAAAAGAGAAAGAAGAGAGAGAAAAGGGAGAGAGTGGAGAGACTAGTGAGAGAGATGGAAAAGGACAGTAGTGAAAGAGGGAGAGAGTAGAGAGGAAAAGGGTGAAAGAGAGAAGGAAAGAGGGACTATAGAGGGAGAGAAAGTGAGAGAGAGAGAGAGAGAGAGAAAGGGGGAGAAAGAGGGAGAGAGGAAGATTAGAGAGAGAGAAAATGAGAGAGACAGTAGAGAGAGAAACGAGAGAGGGGGAGAGAAAAAGAAAAGGTAGAGAAAGAAAGAAAGAGGGAGAGAGTATAGAGGGAAAGAGTAGAGGAAAAGGGTGGAAGAGAGAGGGAAAGAGAGGAAGATTATAGGGAGAGAAAGTGAGAGAAAGAGAAAGGAGAGAAAAGGTAGAGAGTGTAGAGAAAGAAAGAGGGAGAGAGTATAGAGGGAGAGAGTAGAGAGAAAAAGGGTTCAAGAGAGAGGGAAAGAGAGGAAGATTATAGGGAGGGAAAGTGAGAGAGAGAGAAAGGAGAGTAAAGGTGGAGAGAGAAGGGATAGATTAGAGTGAAAAAGGGTGGAAGAGAGAAGGAAAGAGAGGAAGATTGGAGGGGAAAAAAAGTGAGACAGAGAGTAGAAAGAAAAAGGGGAGAGAAGAGGAGAGAGAGAGAAAAAAGGAAGGGAATAGAAAGGGAGAAAAAGAGGAAAATGAAAGAAAGCAAGAGCAGTGCAGCGACAAATTTTGATAATGCCAGAAAACACATAAAGCACTATTATCGGAACAATGAAAAAACAAACTTATACAGCGTTCTCTCCTCTTCAGTTTACCCAGAATGCTCCTGGGATGGATTCATGCCTGTCTGAGTAATCGCTGTCCTGTATCTGAGACCGGAGAGCTTCTGCAGAGGGAGCCGAGTCGTAAAGACCAACGGATCGAGGATACAACGTGAGCATGAGAGATTAAAAGAGACGTATTATGCAAAATTCACTTTTTTTGTCTATTCATCCAAAACACATTACGTCTATTAGATATTTTGGTCGTCTCAGAAAACACTATTCTGAATCTTAAATCATCACCACCTCAAGTTCTGCATCTTTAGTGTGTGTGAGAGAGAAAACGGTTTTGCTCCCCTAACTTGTTTTTTGCGCATGAGCAAACGCTTGATAAATCTGGCCCTTAGAGTGTATTCAGACCAGAAAAGTGCAAAAGTCCGCTTGTTTGATCCGAATCCAATCCGGACCTAATTTTTTTTTTCAGGTCATATTCTCACTGTGCTGCTGTCAAGTGGACTTTAAAATGTAAACAGACGCACATGTGAAAACCAGCGCTCTCATTGGACAGATCTGACGTGTGGGCGGGGCCAAGTGTTTGTGGATAAAAGTTAGGCTTTATAGTAGGGATGGGACAAGACAGAATTTTCACGAGACGAGACGAGCCACGAGATTGGGTCCACGAGATCCGAGACGAGACAAGATGTCTAAATAATTTGCATTAATTGTTTCAATGTAGAATTTAAACAAGGCAAATTAAAAACAAAATGATTTGTATTATTTACTATTGTTAGTTTATATTCTTTTAGTTTAGCTTTACCTTTCATTATGTGTATCACCTTGGATTTTTATTCTTTCAACGATATGAGTTAAATTGATCCGATCCCCCGTGTGTAGCTCAGACTCCGCCCCCTTCCCTTCTTCACAGCGCTGCCGCTGATACTTCCATGCTGCTGACAGGCAGTGCCGGCTCTAGCCCTTTTGGCGCCCTTAGCGAGATTTCAAATAGCGCCCCTGATAGATATAAATTCTAGTGGGTTCCAGCCTTCTACTTCTCCTTTCCAAAAGAAATGTTTATTTAAAATATATTACAAACAAACCCTTAGTGCCATAAGCCCTTAAATACAAATACATTTCAATATAACAAGGTTTTGATGTAATTTAGGGGGGTCTGGGGGAATTCTCCCCCAGGAGAATTTTTAAAAATTCTGTGCAATTTCCTGCATTTTGGTGAGTTTTAGATGTGATATTTTTAATATGTGATGTCATTTTACTATAATTAAGAAGACACGAGGCAGTTAAATAAAAAATAAAAAAGGGTGGATCCCCATAGAGGCCAGATACAGAGGCCCCAGTCCCAGATGCCCCCCTGAGCTCCACCCCTGTAAAACTGAGCTTTTAGGAGACTGACTCCACCTGACAGGACTGTCCTGTGTGGTCAGAGCAGAGAAAACACCGCTGCTGCTGTTGTATAGACTTTTGTCAGGTTAGTGTCTGTTTTATGTCACTTTCATTCAAAAATAAAATCTGTAAGGGCCACGTTCAACTATTCCGCAGTGCGCCGTTTTTCGCGATTTTCGCCGTTGTTCTTTGCACACGTTTTATTTCACTGTACATTTTGGACCCTTTCTCCGTAAATATAAGACGGATTTGTACAAAACTTAGATCAAAATGAAGCTCCCGTTTCACAGAATATCACTGGCAGTGCTTCTCAAAGAAACAATTTGTCTGTTACACAGCTCTGCTTTGACGCGGCTGCACTGACAGTCGCACGCTGCTTCCAGAGAGAGAGAGAGAGAGAGAGAGAGAAGAGAGAGAGAGAGAGAGAGAGAGCGCGCGCGCGTGGAGGCGCAAATGTTTCTGAATGAGCCAAAGTCGCACTCGGACAGGTCAAGATCGCGAGGCGCATGCAGCCTCCGGTTCACCACACTGGCAGCATCATAGTGTTCTCTCCAAACTGTAGCCTGGGTCTTTGATTTTCAGCGTCAGTGCTGTGAATGATCAGACGCATGTATAAGACGTCTGTCACCCTTTGAGCTCAGCATCGGCCAGCGCCCCTCCTCACTCTGCGCCCTTAGCATTTGCCTATACTGCCTATATAACGAGCCGGCTCTGCTGACAGGCACCAGACACACACAGATAAGGAGACTTATTGATGATATAGGCCAAAATACCTCTTTGTGGATCAATTTTAAACTATGTTTAAGTGTGAAAAACACTGCGCTGTTCCCGCGATGTCCGCGCGTATATTTGACGATTATATATTTTTCGCGCTAACTTTTACAATGTTTAGGACTAATTATCTCTGTCAATATTGGTCCTATCTTTACCAAATAAAAACTGGGACAGAGTTTAGACAGTTTTCTGTCAGAATAAGTCCACTACAAGTCTGTGTGTGGAGGAGAATATTTACTACAGCTGCTCAAAGATACAAAACTTAATTTCATGACCATGGAAAAATCTCACGAGACAGTTCAGTACGTGTGCGCACAGTATCGTGACAGTTTGATCTCGCGAGATCTCGTCCCATCCCTGCTTTATAGTAAAGTAGCAGCATGTTATTTGTTCATTATCATAACGGGCCTAATGATTACTGTCATAGACTTAGAATTAGGTCTGTGTTTGTCAGTGTGGAAAAACTAAAATGAAGCAATACAGACACGGGTCCAAACCAGGTTCAAACCCAGACTCCATCCCAGCGATGGAGGCGAATTCAACCCCATGCAAAGCCCGAGGTGAGGCGGCAGGAGCCTGGGTTTATGTGCGGCAGAACACAGACCTGACACTGGGGGGAGGATGGATTTAGTAAAGATTTCTTATTTTTTCTGGACATATGGATAAATGGACTAAGCGAGTGAGGACCCGGAGGTGCTTTGATAGTCTGGTTTGGAAGGATCCTCGTCTCTGCTCGATCACGATAAGAAGTCTATCCAAGTGTTACTGCTTTGCTGTTTATTGTCCAAAGACGTAGGGTTAACATTGCAAAAATGAAAGTGTTTTTTTTGATAGAAACAAACCAACACAGTCCCACAAGACAGCGTACATTTACTGTAACACAAAAACAGCGAATTATGACCACGATTTTAGGCCTTTTTTGCGTACTTATGCTACGCCGTACATTTAGCGCGATATGAAAAAGTGGAAAAGTACACACGTTTTAGTTGAAGCCACGTTGGGACATTTTCTTTAGGTGAAATGGGTAAGTTTAGGCTTCAAGTTATTAAAATGGGTAAGTTTAAGTCTGAAGCTTGGGGCACGTCTTAACAACCACCATAGAAATGAACTGGGACTGCGACGCGTGGCATATTTACGCAAAACAGCCGTGAACTCGTGCTAATCATACGCAATTTACGTGTCCTGGAATGTCGAGGTATATGTATGCGTTCTTGTGAGATGTGATGGATAGATGGACTTCGGTTTTTAAAATTACTTTGAGAGCACACACAGCAAGTAATAAATAATGAGAAAATCAATACGAGCCCTTAGGCAACGTGAATGCTACGCTAACAGAGCTGTGTGTTTGCTGTCAACACAGAATCATCATTTCGAATCAAACTGCAGCATTCTATCCAAATGAGATTGACATTTAAACTAATCATTGAATATTCTGCTAATTCAGGTCAGAACACTGTGTAAAGACCTTTTCTCTGCTGCTGCGATAGAAGACAGATGGAAATGAGCTGTAAAATTACAATCTGGTATAAGCTTCTCTGCCTTTGTGCTTCATGTAGTTGTACATTGTTCTCATAAACATGACCTTTAACTTTTAAAAAACAACACAAGTTCACCTGCTCCTCCTGAACCTGACTGTGTGTCTCCAGAGTTCACCAGCTCTAGCTAACTATCTTTTATTTTGATGAGAAATCAACAATATTTTTGACTTCTTACTGAATGTAATCATTTATGCCTCCTACACATTAGAATACATTTTTAATGAGTCCTAGGTTGCGTTTAAAATTGGAGCAGATGTCATCTGTTAATCACAAAGTCCTGCTTTAGACCTGGTTTAGACCTGGACCAGTCCCGTCATGACAATGTCTTGCTTAAGTCCTGGTTTAGATCTGGACTAGTCCTGTTATAGGTCCTGTTGTAGTCCTGAATTAGACCTGGTTTAGACATGGGACCAGTCCCGTCATGACATTGACCTGCTTTAGACCTGGACCAGTCCTGTCATGACAAACTCTGCTTTAGACCTGGTTTAGATCTGGACTAGTCTGTTATAGGTCCTGAATTAGACCTGGTTTAGACATGGACCAGTCCCGTCATGACATAGACCTGCTTTAGACCTGGACCAGTCCTGTCATGACAAACTCCTGCTTTAGACCTGGTTTAGATCTGGACTAGTCCTGTTATAGGTCCTGTTGTAGTCCTGAATTAGACCTGGTTTAGACATGGACCAGTCCCGTCATGACATAGACCTGCTTTAGACCTGGACCAGTCCTGTCATGACAAACTCCTGCTTTAGACCTGGTTTAGATCTGGACTAGTCCTGTTATAGGTCCTGAATTAGACCTGGTTTAGACATGGACCAGTCCTGTCATGACAAAGTCCTGCTTTAGACCTGGTTTAGATCTGAACTAGTCCAGTTATAGTTCCTGCTGTAGTACTGGAATAGACCTGAACCAGTCCGGTCAAGACAATGTCCTATAGTCCTGGTTTAGATCTGGTCTAGTTGTGTGTATTAATCTTTAGGTACTTTGCTTCTAAAATCATTTTAAACCTACTCTGACAGTCCAAGATCCACTTTAGATCCTACTTTGGACCTACATCTGGTCTGGAAAAATAAAATACTCTACATTTCTGATGTGAATTGCCTCATTATGTCTTGTTTGTGGATATAAAAAAAAAATTTAAAAAAATAATAAATAGTGATGCAGTTCTGTAGTCCGAACCTCGGACCATAATCCTCCGAAACTCTTGACTCCGGGAAAATCTAATTAGAGACCACCTGACTCACTTTGAGCCTGCATAAATGGGGCATAAGTATATGTTTATGTACTGCACTTAAAGCCTGCATGAACGGGCATAAGTACAGTATATGTCAGTATCTGTTCACGCTAATTCAACTCTTAATAATAAAATACTGAGTGTCAGTGTCGGTTCACTCAATCTCAACATTTAATAATAATGAAAAAACACTGTATTGCACTTAGAGCCTACATAAAGAGGGGATAAGTGTATGTCAGTGTCAGGAAATCAACAATATAACATGACTTCTGCGTGCAAATAGCTAACTACACCAGTCACCCTACATCAGCCAGTCTCAGGAGCATTAAACAAAATGCATTCAGCAGCAGCAGTGGCCTATATGAAATCTCCACGGACCCCCGCCAGCAGCTTAACCCTGTTTTTCCATCCACAGCGCGCTCTCCGGTATGAAAAGCTATAGCTAATGGTCGCGCTAATGTAAGGCCTGAGCGTTGTTAGCCAGCAGGAGGGCTGAGACATTGTACTCGAAGAAAGCAAAACAACGCAATTATGAAAATCACAAGAGGTCCGTGTTGTGCAACCAGAGCGGTGTTAAGAGTAAGTTCATATGGAGTGTCAAGTGGTTTTTTCTGTTTGGACAACTTAACACCAGTGTAGTTTTGTGCTGTCTAGTCTGCGTATGAATGGATTATTTTGATAAAGGAAAAGTGCTCACTATTAACACATTTGTGAACCTTACATGAGAGAAATTGATCGTTTGTGTAAATAGGATTGTACGAGTAGGAGAGTTCATTCATATTTCTCCTTGTTTGTTGTGATTAAATATGACAGACAGCATTTCTAATGAAGACAAAACTCTGATTTTTGAGGTTTTGTTGGGCAAATACTACAACCCAATCTCATAAAAAAAAGTATGTACACTCAAGGAAAAAAGTAAAAAAAAATCCTTAGAAATAAGTACATTTGGAAAAATGGGGTTAGCATCATGATTTCAGTCCATAGTAAGCTGAAGACAGGTGAACAGATTTCTTGGTTTGGCTTGACTGATTGTGAGAACCATAAAGAGTGCATTACAGGGTCGTTTATTCATGTGATGACACGCGCTTCCGCTGGCCGTCCAATCACGTTCTAGCAGAGGTTATTTAGTGAAGTCTCCCTGCCTGCATTTCCTCTTTGGTCTCATCTCTGACTTCAGCTCACCGTGCGCACCTGTTAAGCAGAGCGGCCAGCCTAAAAGCTCAATTTTGAATCTCTCTGCCTCAAACATTTGGTCGCCACCAAATCAGAATAACATAGGCGACGTAATCTTTACCGCTGGCAGCTTGGTGAGTGTGCGCTCTCCATACTTTCATTCATTCATGATCATCCAACTAATTAGGCTTACGCACTGTTTTAGATCACGGTGTTTGGCCCTGCACGCGCTTTAAGGCCTGCTTGGAGCGCGCGTGTGCTTTCATTGTTTCTTGGGTAAGCAAAAGTATTTTCTTTTATTTTTAAATCTAATAAAATATTGGGAATTTGCGGCTCATGTGGATGTCCATTTAGATCCGTTCGTGTGCACCAGCTGTGAGATTTTTCGGCATCTCCTGCCAAGAGTTGGTTCCTTTAGAGCTACAGGTAGGTATTTCTGTGTACTACTAACCCATACAGGTAAAACAATCCAATTAATCCAAATTTATTTAGCCTACAGGATCGTCACGGGCCTCCTCTTCCTTGTTCATTTTTCTGACTGGTTCTCCCAATTACGCACATTACGCACAGCCTCTTCGTGCGCTCTGCTGCGCTTGGTGGCGCCGTGGCGGAGCCGTGTTTCCACGGTGCAAGGTACCGCTGTGTAAAGACTGTCTGAACTGTACAACACATAAGCACACGGCTGTAAAGGCCTATCGGCAATGAACTCTTAGAATTAATCAATTACTGGCCATTTTATGTGTGTGTGAGAGAGTGCGTGAAGTCTGGTCATTTTAAATTGTTTATTATGTTAACTGTTTCTTTGCAATACATGTAAATAAAGAATGTATATTTTTTCATAATTTATGGTTTCTGTCCACTCAGTCCTGGTTGTATCGTGCCAAAGGTTTAGTTGGGCTAAATTTTATTTAAGGTTCCTGGGTCCTCAACCAGGTGGCGTTGCACTACTATAGTCTGGTGTTTTGATGTAATTGGGATTAGTGGGGAATCATTACGCCTTTACTCTATAATCTACCTCTCGGCTACCACATTCACACAAACTCATGTTTGAAACTCAGAGTTGACTTTTACCGCTGGTTAACTGTGCTCAAGTCTTCTCTATAAAAGGCACCAGAATAAAGCCAAAAACACACTTCTTCACGATGCCACGATTGTCACAACCAGAGATGGAGCTGCCATGTGTCAATATGGCTGCTCCAAGCTGGACAGTGTTGTTTTACTGTGGCCAGGGTGTTTGGAGTCATCGCTCTACCATTAGTCGTCTTGTGGAGCGATACCAGGCCACTGGTTCCTCAAACGACCGCCCTTGTACTGGTCGCCCCCGTGTAATGACCCCTGTACAAGACCGCGCCAACTGCCCCGCACATCTCCGGGACAGGTTCAGCCTCCACCAGGTCTTTAGCCGAGACCATTGGGACACACCAGGCCAGTGTCAGCCAGGACCATCCATAATCGCCTCCGCGCTGACGATATTCGAACATATCGGCCATATGTTGGATCAGTGCTTACCCTCCAACATCTCCGAGCTCGGGTCGAATGGTGCACTGCAAATTGTCATTGGACTTTACAGAGGTGGTCCCAAAGTATCACATCGCAGCATTCACAGGCAACAGCACAGAAGCTCTTTAAGAAAACTTTAGACAGTTTGGATCATGCAGGGGAAGCTGACCTGACGCTCGGACGTTTCTCCAGGTGAGGATTTGACTCTGTGAACTCAAAGTTACGATGATAAGTTTGTTCACGCTGGAACATCATTTGAGTAGTTCAGAGATGTGTTTATGGCTCGTGTTGTGACTTCGCTAGAGTCCGGATGTGTTTCGTGGCTCTGGGCTCCGGAGTCCGTGTGATCCGTGGCCCTGCGGTCGGCTGTAATGTGTGGGTAACGTGTCAAAACGACTCGCGCTGTTGTATCTCGCGGTGAATCATGTGTTCAGTGCATTATTACATGTAGAAAAACACTAAACATCAGAACCATGCAGGTTATCAACTGAGATTATTGGTAAAAAATGAAGATCACTACTTCGCAGGTTTCGCCTTTCACAGGTTATTTTTGGAACCTAACCGCGATAAACGAGGGACCACTGTAATGCATGCACGTTTGCAAAGGTTTGAGGATATGTAATTCTGGAGCAAGCCAGCTGATATTTCTACCCTGAAAATGTAAAACTGATGCTTATTATCACGTATAAAAATTTTAGTTAATCATTGAAAACACTTAATGGTCTGCTACTTTTTACATCAATTCAATTTTGTTTGAGGTGTTTAAGTACAAACGAGCTGGTTTTACTGCTTTGTCAATAACTGGCTGATGAAATGGCTGCTGCGTTATGACCTTTGACCTCTTAATTAAAAGGCAAGGTTAATGACGAGTGCTCATGCCTGTCAGCGAGCAGTGTAATTAAACTTACCAGACATGAATAAACCATTCATCATTAAACTGATGAGTAGAAGAATGATATTAAAGATGGGTTTGTTATGGCTTTGTGGAAAAAAAAAGTCAGTTAAGTATTTGTGCCATGGATGTTGACACAGATGAGTTCCTTTATATATTTTATGTACAGTATTGCTCTCTGAGTGTTTTGCCTTGCCTCTACTTCCAGCTAGCTTCACTATGAAAAGAATGTTTCTTGGTCCAAAATACAATCGAGTGTCAATAGTTTAGGTTGAAGATTTTTTGGTTGTACTGTCTCACCTCAGCTCTGCTTTTAAATCTAAAATAAGGAAATTGGCCTCAGAAATCGGCCTTGAAAATCAGAAAGATCAGAAGAAACGGAAAGCCTAGGAATGCCGGATTGGAGTAAAAACCCATTCATGTGTATGTGTCTGGAAAACACAGGGCTTCATTTGACAAAGTTAACAAGAAGACGATGTTGTTTTGTCTTAATTCCATAAAGACTAGTTCTCTGGTCCATAATCGCTGACGCAGCAAGTCATTATGGATTCATATATTTCACAGATTAATATATTTTCACAGCAGCTCTCCCCACCCACTTCCTTGTTAATTTGCATGACTTCCCATGCAAATCCCCTCCACTGGGCGAAAGTACAGCGACAGACCATGTCATATGCGCAGGACTTAAAGGGGCCTTAAAGGTGTAAGAAAAAAAATAAAAATAAAGTGATCCAAGTAATGTCCATGGTCGTTTGCCTAACTACCATAGTGACATCTAGCGTTAATATTCACATTCCGGCCCGTAATAAAACATTTCAAATATGTATAAATGTATCACAATTGATGTGGATTGGTTAACAGTGCTCTCTTAAGTATTCATGCTGTAAAGAATAAATATGATTTAAATGTTTGTGGACTATATGTGATCATTAAAATTCCTCTCAATCTTGCACAGTGCCCCTTTAAACCTGGGGTTATTGGTTGCTAGCCGCTAGCCTGTATTCAGGAAGAGCCTTAAAGAAAAATTATTTTTCAACATCAGTGCCCATTTTGTACATTTAGCACAACTATGAGTTATTACAATGACTAGAATGAGCATAATCATGGTAACCAACAGCTACAGATGTCCAGTTCTGGCGGCCATCTTGTATAGGGAGAGTCAACAAAAGATTTCATACAAACTAAGAGGATAATGTTCTCACTTAAAGGAGCATGGCGTAAGTTGCAAAGGTTTTGAACAAGGGCGCCATCTTTGGCGTTTTGTGGCACTGCACCCTCCCTACTATCAGCAGCTGAAGACGTATTTTACGGCTGAAAAGATTCTTTTGACACATCGTTATTTTCTGCTAAATGTTTTCTGACTTAAGAAGACAAAGACTTTTGTATGAAAAAGTAGATGCTGGCTATTTTATGTTCTTTTTGACTGAATGATCAGTTTACACACTTCAAAAGTTACACAAGAAAAGATTATTGAGAGTTTGAGGAAATGTTTTGTTTTAGCGTGAGAGAAAATTGTAAACAAGCTTTTTACAGGCCTCATTTGTCATAACTAAATGCTCAATGGCAATTTATTACTCTAATAAAACATAAACCTTACCAAGACAAACAGCTAAGCGCTAAGCTACTAAATCTGTGTCTAAATGTGTGATGTACTTGGACAGGCCTGAGAGTCTTACCTTCTAATGAAAATAATCACCAGATGAACGTCTTATTGATCTCCAGCACAATTCCTCTTTCTCAAAAACATGTCCGAGTGCTCCTCGGTCCTGCAGTCGGCTTCATGCCATGCCGTTACGGTGGGCTAGTTGTTTTGAATTCTTCCGTGTGTTACGGGGTTCGGAAGCTAGATGGCAGTATTACCAATGATTATTTATTTTATTTTTCATTAAACAGCCTTTACAACAGTCGTCCATTGTATAAAACCGAGAGCTTTTGCTAAATAAATAGAAATAATGACGATAATCCAGTGAAGGAGGACCAGCGCGGGAAAATGCGACCAGCGCCACTCACATTTATGAGCCTGACTGCGCTTACAGAGGCAAACTCGGTAAGTTTACAAAACGTCATGGCGCATATCCAGACATGTGCCAATGGACGGTAATTTGATATATCGTAATATTGAACATTTTAACTTACGCAATGCACCTTTAAATACTTTGATAATTGAACCTTTTTGTATTTGTATATACAGTATATTTATATATACAAACTAATATGAAAAAGTCTCGAAAAAAAATACTTGTAATTTTTCTTTTATAGTATCAGAAATGAAGCCAGCACAATAATGATGCATGTTCGTGTTCATATACTGTAATATAATGACACACAAAAATACTTTCAAACCTTTAACGGAACCTCTCAAAAGGCATTGAAAATAATACACAAGCATAGAAAGTCGTGTCCAACCCCACATAGAGATATTTTTACAAGTCAAGCGTTCTTGTCTTAGATGTGAGTCACTGTGGGCACAAGGCTAACATTATGTGACAAGGAATAAATTACCTTTGGAAGTTTAGCTGTCACTTCTAACTGTGAAGCTGTAGTTTATGCAGAGATTGTTGCGAGAGGGAAATATGGAATAAAATGTCAATTATTTCCAAATAAGCTAGATTTTTAATTTTTAATTAATTATTTTTTTTTGCTCGAGTCAACTTTTTAACCCTTTCCCTCAGCTGCTACTTGAGGCTGGCTTTTTTTTCAAACGAATTACAGGCAAAACATCCTGGACAAAATGCAGGCAGACCACGTTGAGAGAGAGAAGGAGGGAGAGAGATAGAGGCTTCCTGCATTTAGAAAATGTATATCTCTGTCCTCCTCAGCTCCTCCAGTGTCATGTCATACCGCAGTGGTTTAAACACAGCAACGAGCATTTTAATAGATCCATGTAAGCATGTTGTCAGTCCAGATCATGTCCCATATTGTTTGTTTTGTTGTGTCGCCAGATTTTCAGAGCAACAAACGACCAAGCCTTTGAAAAAAGGCCCCAAACACTTAAAGTGAA
Organism: Mugilogobius chulae; assembly: GCA_038363315.1. Classification (NCBI taxonomy): domain Eukaryota; kingdom Metazoa; phylum Chordata; class Actinopteri; order Gobiiformes; family Gobiidae; genus Mugilogobius; species Mugilogobius chulae. The sequence goes on from CM076401.1 coordinate 606,798, forward strand.
CCCTGACTATAACGACAAATATGGCTAAAATGCAAGTACATCTCATGTTTGTTCAAATAAACTACAAACAAATATAAAACTGCTTACTATGTTTATAAAATCTGCATTGTTTTGAGCTACTGGGTGCCGCCATATTGTGCATTCTGGGTTGATGACATCAAATGGTTGCTTTTGGTTGTTGCCATGGCTACTCCTGTGGTTCGATCGGTGAACAGTTGAAACAAAAACACCACTGACAGTGTCCAGTTCTTGTCTCTTCCTCTTGATTATCTTCAGTTTTACAAAATTCCACATAATCATTTTGTATTTGGCCAAATTCCAGCTCAAACTGAAAGGTTTTAACTGTTGAATTCATGTTGCTTAGTTACCTGTTACCTTGACAACCACCAGAGGGCAGACAGACAACCATTTGACGTCACAGCCAAGACAAAATGGCAGCCATGTGATTTCTTTAAAACATGATTTTGATAAAACTACAAATACTTTCAAGGTTTTTGTTCTGAATTTATATAAGTGATGATATTCTAAGTGTTTTAAGGTAAACATGTGATTGTAGCCAGGGTTCGCTTTAACCTTTTGTTAAAAAGTTATTAAAAAATTTCAGTAAACAGTCGTCCTTTCCTCTTGGTGTGAGAGGAGAACAGCAGCATGTCACATGTCACAAGAGTGTAGTCTCTGATTGGCTGACGCTGACTTCCAACTAGGCATGGGACGATATTAATATTTGCACTCACGATTATTGTGACCAAAATAATCGCGATTAACGATATTATCACGATAATTTACTAAACGTAAAAGTGCAATGATTCAAAGTGAACAAATGTTTACAATTTTGAGCAAAAATCTGCTAACTTTGTCTCAGAGTCATTAATTAACTTTAGCACATGAACCTTTTCTTTGTTTAACCATAATACAACTTTTACTGAGTTCACAGCATCAGATTTTAGATGCTCTTATGAAGCCACAGGCGCGCGCCTGCTGCTTTAATTGCGATTAATTGCAATTACGATTATCACGATTATGAAAAAATGCCACGATTATTTAATTGCGGCTCTTAATTATCTAATATCGTATATCGTCCTATCCCTACTTCCAACGCGTCTGAAGATGGATTTTCTCAACTGCTGCGGTGGCCACCGCAAGTTTGAGCTTCCACTTCGCAAGATGCCGCATGAAGTTGCGTCAACAGATGCTCCAGACGCCAATACACCGCAAATTCGCTTGAACGTTCAAGACACGGGTTTACATTGACTTAAAGGTAGGGTAGCTAACTTTTTTAGTTGTATATTCGTAAACTTTGTGCTTTCCAGTAAAAAGTATGTAGTAAATGCAGCACTTTGTGAAAAAATAGACCTCTGAGTACTGTCTGAACTGAATAATAAAGAATTTTAGTTCTAATCAGGTGCTGAATGCTGTGCTCTGATTGGCTGAACTTGGGGCGGTCACTCCAGTTTCACTTTGTTGTTTGTAAAAAGACGTTTATAAGCCATAAATGCATTCAAAATGAATCTATGTCGATATTAACCATGTGTCAAAGGATTTAGGAGAAGAAGTTGTCAGATTTAAAACCTAAATTGTGTTTGCTATGTAAAAATCAGCTACCACACCTTTAACATTGAAAATGGACACAAAAATGTAAAGACGCTGTGCGGTCTGAACGCACCATGACTTTTAGTTATACATCAACAGTTGTAAATAAACCATACATCGGAGCTCAGATAACTTGTCTAAAGATCTTGATTTTTCATGTCGATACTAAATTCCATGTGGAAAAATCAAGTGGATTTTATAGGTGGGCCACTACAATAATCAGCCATATGAAATTCTCCAACTCAAGTTTTGGGGCTCTTCATAAATAAACTGAATTGAAAGCGTTAGATGTAGAGTGTGCAAGTGGAAGATTATCTGACATAAAGACTATGTGAGATCTATGCAAATGAGCGTACAGAGTCCCATGGAGCTGCCTGCTAGCGTCATTACTTCCTGTCCAGTTGCATCTCTGTGGGGTTTTGGTAGAGTTGAGCTAAAATCATTAATCCTGACAGGTCCTGCAGAGAGCTGCGGGTGGATGTCACTGACAAGATGTTCAAGACTTTACAAATGAGAGGAAGGCTTCATAGGAGTCAGTGCTAGAGAAAGTTTTGAGACGTAATATTAGAAAGTCAAAGAGAGACAAGTCCAAGTCGAGTTCCAAGTCAAAGAAAGGCAAGTCCAAGTCAAGTCCCAAGTCAAAGAGAGGCAAGTCCAAGTCAAAGCGAGACAAGTCCCAATTCAAAGAAAGGCAAGTCCAAGTCAAGTTCCAAGTCAAAGAGAGGCAAGTCCAAGTCAAGTCCCAATTTAAAGAGAGGCAAGTCCAAGTCAAAGAGAGACAAGTCCAAGTCAAGTCCCAATTCAAAAAAAGGCAAGTCCAAGTCAAAAAGAGGCAAGTCCAAGTCAAGTTCCAAGTCAAAGAGAGGCAAGTCCAAGTCAAGTCCCAATTTAGAGAGAGGCAAGTCCAAGTCAAGTTCCAATTTAAAGAGAGGCATGTCCAAGTCAAGTCTCAAGTCAAAGAGAGACAAGCCGAGTCAAGTTCCAAGTCAAAGAGAAGCAAGTCCAAGTCAAGTCCCAAGTCAAAGAAAGACAAGTCCAAGTCAAGTCTCAAGTCAAGAGAGACAAGCCCGAGTCAAGTTCAAGTCTTTGTACCAAAATACAGATTACAGCATGTATTTTTAATTTATTGGAGCCACTGACTGCTGAATGGAGATCCAACTAATCACCTTTAAGCTGAAGACCTATTATTCCTAAAATACTTAACCAAAATGAGGACAAAGAAATGGCTAGACTTTGACTCTTCAAGGTCTCCCGGGTCTACACACGAGCAAAAATCATTTAAAAGTGTTTGCCTTCTGCTTCGTGACACGTTCAGTAATAAAGTTTAATGGGCATTTGTTCTTCTGCTCGATTGCCCTCATAGCACTGTGTTCAGATCACTACACTGTATCATGTGACAATGCTCTGTTCTGGCCGCTGGATCTTCACCATGGAACACCATGTGGTTCATTCATCTCAGGCGTGTTGTACACCGTGGTGCTGCTCTAAATCAGTAATATTTGTTACACTATATACACCACAAAGCAATTATTTACATTAGGTCTTTAATCGAACTATTGCAGGTTCAAATTAGGGCTAAACCAAGACTTATTTATAAGATACAGCTCTCAAAGTGGGTCCTGGGTCATGTGTTGAGGATCTCCTAAAAAATTTGATGACAGAGATCATTACTTGAAAGGTAATGATACAGTCCATAAGACACAATTTTTGTAATAAAAACAATTTCATTAAAAAAAAAATGAATTGAATGTACTAATGTTTTTGTGATGCTATTGTGAAAATGTCTGTAGGAAATGTTTTTATTCCCAAAAGAGTCCCTGGTTTGAGAACTTCTGGGCTACATCATTGCCATATTTGCCAATAAACAGTCATTTAAAGTACACATACAGTGTTATACAAGTTACTATTTGGAGTTTGTAATCGTGCATGAAGATTGTGTCCTCCCAACAAACGCAGCTGGAGTTCTGTCTGTTCTATGTCACAGACAGACAGAACCCTAGAATGAAATAATCCAAAGAAACGATGTTCCTCACACTGGCTCACTATAAAATTACCAAATTTGGACGCATGATCAGTTTGTCTTTCTCATTTTAGTTGATGCAGTTGCTTCCATTAAACAAAATTGTCTGGCTAGTTGCCTTTCCTTCTGATAGTGACTTAAACTCTAAAAGCACAGAGATCCACGAATGTGAAGCTTTCTGAACCAGTTCACACTGGTCCCAGCTCTAGTTTAATACTTTCATTATCATGTTTTTGTATCAGGCTACACATTACATAAGGAGTGAGATTATTAAGACACTTAAAAACCCCTTTTAAAAAGGAAAAATTGATGAAATGTGGCTTGACCCCAGAAAATGGCACGATGCGACTTATGAGATAGAATCATAGCATGCAGATATACTTGTGCAGCTTGTGTAGAGATACATGGGCCTCAAATTTCAGTTTAGAATCCAAAACAACCCCCAAATATTTGAATTTCTATATCATTTTGATCAACTGTTATTTTGTCAAAGGAATCTTTGAGAACAATGCTCTAAATCAGGGACAGATTTTTCACAGGTGCAGTAGCATCACTTTTAACACAGTTTGTGCTCACACAACTTATCCGCAACATTACATGTGTTTTAACATTAACATTGTAAAAGAACAGGGCAGATAAGAACAGAGAGACTAGATTAGACAGAATCAAACCAGGTCTGAACAAGTACAAATCTCAAAGGACACCGGTACAAAACTAAAATATTGTCTAATGTTGAATCCCAGAAGAAAACTCAAAGTTCGACAGAGTAATATGACATTACAATACCGATTCATCTTTTTAACATTTTTTAACACAACACGACTTTGCCTGAAGATGCCTTGAATATACCCCTAGTACTAGAAAACCCACAGGTAAAGCGTGTCTCCTTCAGGACAATGACATAAGCAGTTGACATTTAGAGCAAAGGTACATTTGTGACTCTGGACTCTGCTCTGTGGGGAAATCATTCACTAAAACACGTTTTTTTTGACGCAATAACTCAAGGACTAGTTATTGGCGGTTCTTTTTTTTTTTACACAAATTTGATGTATTTAGCGGCTAAACATTGACATTTTCCGCTTTAATGATGCTTAATGTTTAACTAAAAACATGAAGTCACATTATTTTGCATATTTTAGCGCATTTAATATTTCCTTTTTGAAATATTGCAAAATGAAAACTATATATTATCTTGTCCCAAAAAAAAGAAATATAAGCTACGTTACGTAACAAATTGCTTTAAACTACGTGCCAAATTCGACGTATCACATTTTTTTTTTTTTTGCGTATTTATTTTACGAGCTGTTTTAATTGATATACATAAGCATTGGACACATAAAAATTTTGCAGATTACGTAAAATACGGAACATATGCTTCCCAACAACTTTAGCAAAAATAAATAAAGCGATGAATAAAAAATAAAATAAAACTTTGCCATAGAAAACATTTAATCCGGTTTGAAATTGCTGCAATTCAATAATATCGAGCAATGTTTCGCTTATCTGGCAACCTTCGTAATTCAAAACGCGTAATTATCGCCGTTTAACCTCAATTATCAGCGAGCCAAAGTTCACGTCGTCCCCGTGCGTGCGTGACAAATCATCAAACGAAAGCAGCAACAATTCCCAAACTCATTAAACATTTACGTGATTACCGATACGTAACAAAAATCCGTCTTTTGCGCACTTACTTCATGCTTTCCTCGCGTCACTCTTCGCGCTGCGTGTCGTGGAACGCGGCGTGGCTTCGTGCGTCCATCTTCTCCATCCGTGCACCTGCTGCTGTGTGCCTCTGCTTCTGCTCCGACGCACCGCTTTTACGCACGGGTCTGTTTTGGCCAAAGACCGTAAGTTCACGTTCCTTTTCGCGATCGATTCAAGTTTTTTTTCCAAAGCTTCCACCAGACGTAATTCCTTTTCTTTTTAGTCTTTCTTTTTTTTTTTTTTTAGATTTTGGAGTTTGGAAGAGGTGCAGTCGCGCCGGCAAGTGCGCGGAGTGTGGAGATGCGCGCCGAGTGGAGACGTTTTGGCACTGACGCGGCGATGAGAGGAGAGGGAGAGAGAGAGGAGAGAGAGAGAGGAGAGGAGGGGAGAGAGAGAGAGATAGGAGAGAGAGAGAGAGAGAGAGAGAAGAGAGGAGAGAGGAGAGGAGAGAAAGAAGGAGAGGAGAGAGAGAGAGAGAGAGAGAGAGAGGAGGGAAAGAGAGGAGAGAGAAAGAGAGAGGGGGAGTGGAGAGGAGAGAGATAGAGAAATGACAACAGGAGAGAGAGGGGTGAGAATAAGAGGGGAGGGGGGACAGAGAGAAAGAAAATAAAAAGAAATGAAAGTGGGAGAGGAGATGGAAGAAAGAGAGCAGGAGAGAGGGAAGAGGAGATAGAGAGAGAGTGGGGAGAGAAAGGAGAGAGGAGGGGGAGGGAAGAGAAATTACAGCAGGAGAGAGGGAAGAAAGAGAGGGGAGGAAGAGACAGAATGAAAAGAAAAGAGAGAGAATTAGGAGGAGACAGGAGAGGGGAAAGAGAGGAGAGAGAGGACAGAAAGAGAGAAAAAGAGAGGAGCGAGGGAGGGGGAAGAGAGAGAAAGGAGAGAGAGGGGAGGAGAGAGATAGAAAATGATAACAGGAGAGAGAGAGAGGTGAGAATAAGAGGGAGGGGGAGACAGAGAGAAAGAAAAGAAAAAGAAATGAAAGTGGGAGAGGGATGGAGAAAGAGAGAATAGGGGAGACAGAGAGAAAGAGGAGAGGGAGAAATGAAAGAAAGAGAGGAGGCGAGGGAGAGAGGGAAAGAGGGGATAGAGAGAGAGTGGGAGAGGAGAGAGAGGAGGGGAAGGGAAGAGAAATGACAGCAGGAGAGAGGGAGAGAGGGAGAAAGAGAGGGGAGAAAGAGACAGAAAAAAGAAAAGAGGGACAAATTAAAAAATGAAGAGAGAGAGAATTAGGAGAGGGGAAAGAGGAGACAGAGGAAAAGAGAGGAGGAGACAACGAGGAAGAAAGGGGGGATTGTGGGAGGGAGAGAGAGAGAAAGAAGACAGAGAAAAAAGAGAGTAGTGGAGAGAGAAGAGAGAGAGCGAGGGAGGGGAAGAGAGAGGAGAGAGAGAGAGGGAAGGGAGAGAAAAGAAAGAAGAAAAGGAAAGAAAGAAAGAAAAAAAAGAAAAGGGGAGAATGAAGGAAACAGACAGGAGAAAGAGTAGGAAGAGAAAGATGAAAGAAGAAAAAGAGAGGTAGGGGAGACAAAAGGGAAAGAAAGAAAAGAGGGAAAAGGAGAGAGAGAAGAAGGGACTGGAGAGAAAAGGCGAGTGGAAAGGAAGAGACAAAAGAGAGAAGAAGAGAAAATGAGAGAGTAGAGAGAGAGAAGAAAGTAAGAGGAAAGACTAAAGAGAAAAAAGAGAGAGAGAGAGCATACGTCAGTGTGTAAGTGGAGCGTGGGTGTCTGTGTGCAGATCTATCCACCCGTTTGAATCACATGCATGAGAGAGAGAGAGAGAGAGAGAGTGTCAGTGACAGCAGGCTCGGCAGGACTTCAGTCACATTAACACGTCTCTTGGTCTGAACTGGTTTTGGGGGATTTCCACGCTACACTGGCTCCTACCAACCTGACCTTTTCCTGTTATCTGTCTAGTTTCCCCACCAACTGTACCTGCTCCTCCAGCCAAGGCCTTGACCAAACCAAGCACAACATCTCACGCGACAGATAATTGCTTCACACTGCCTCCAGATGCAGTTCCGTGTACGTCGGCATCGCGAGACCACAAGTTTACGGGGTTGACACTCAAACTGGGCAGTTCCATCACTGACACTTGTAAAAGAAACACTGGTAGACAAGAAAACGTGCACCGAGTTCGGGCTTATTTCACAACAGTTCATTGCCTGTTTGATTTTCACCACAGTGGATAGGCACAGGACATTTACTTACATCTTCTGTGTTATATCAGAGGTGGGCAATTTTTTTTCACCGAGGGCCAAACTCAAATCTGTCCAAGTGGTGGCGGGTCCGATCAGGGTTACAAGTGCAAGAAATTTTAATTCTTACAAACACAATCCTATAAAACATTTTAAATTACGGACTACAAATGGAAATTAGCGTTCTAGCTGTAATCTGGTTCAATCAGCTTAGTCTTTTGGCATTATGTCACTGTACATTATCCTGTTAATAAAGAAATGAAAGAAATCTATTACGTCTTTCCTTACGCTGACTGCGAGGCAAGTTTGGTTCGGGAGTTTCTTGCGAAGTGCTTTGTGCACAACACAGTCTCACAAGAAAGCGTACATATAGCACGACACAAAAATAGCGTATTTTTAGCTAACGATATAGGTACGCTTTTTTGCGTACTTATGTTACGCTGTACAATAGCACGATATGAAAAAGCGTAAAAATGACACGAGATTTCACAGCGTCAAATCAAAATAACACGAGTTTTGGTTGAAACCACGTGGGGATGTTAGGCAAAATACTAAAATTGGTAAGATTAGGTGGGCTTGGGTTAGATAGATTAAGGATTTGTTAATTTCATAAATAAACCATCTTAACAACCACCATTGAAATGAACGGGGACTGTGACGCGTACTATAATTACGCAAAAGAGCCGTAAACTCGTGCTAAACATACGTAATTTACATGTTGCGTTATGTCGTGGTAAATGTACGCTTTCTTGTCAGATTGGGCTGTTGTACACCAGCTCCAGTCCACTGCAGTCCATATTTGCCCAAAGCGGTGCAAATGCTCATATTATGACCTGAAAGTTGCATCAAACCGCTGCAGTCTCCAGAAAAAAATAGACTCTACGTATTTTTTTCCTCACACCCTCGCGCTGTTGCAAGGTCTGTGCACAAGGACGCATTGGTTTTAAGTACTTTCTAAGTCTTGGGGGACAACCAGCACCAAACAGTACAGCAGGGGTCCGTTTACTGTGATAATTATTAGGAACACATGATCAAGAGCTAAGTCAATCACTAGATAATATAGAAAGAGTAACCGTGTTCTTCAAAAAACAAGTTGAGAGCATCTGCTTCCTGGGCTGCATAGTCATGTATTATTTTGTAGAGCTGTAGTCGACCAAAGGAACTTTGGTCGACTAAAAGCTTGTCCCATCGACCAATGAGTCAACTAAAAAGGGGGTGTTGCCAATGGTTAGGATTAGTACATTTAAAAAAATACAGCTTTTTGATCCATCTGACCCAATCAGTGTTTAAAAAAAGAGTTTGTGAAGAGAAAACACCGACTAAAAAAGCAAATTAGACCAACGATTCACTGCAAGTCTTCAGCTACACTTCTTTTTATTGTTCCATATTATATTCTTATAATCTAAATAAATGAATTAGTCAACAAATACAAATTTTGGTCGACTAAGACTCCATCAACCAATTCATCGACGAAACGACCAAAAGACTACAGTACTTGTATTTGTTGACTGAGTAATTGTTAGCTATTTTGTTCTGGTGTTTTTTGGTAAATCTGGCTTCGAGATCTTCACTTTCGCAGCAGAAGTTTCACACACTCTCTGAAAGTGATTGGGACGCTCACACTTCAAGCCGATTGGTCGAGTGGAACAAACCCACAAATGGAACTTGATTCAGTCCAGTTGAGAGTGAAGTACAGACAGAGTGATTCAGACTCTCTGCTTCTTTCATCTACCTCGCCATGTTTGCTTTGGTTTGTTTGTGTGCGCTACCTTTGACTTTTGTCCAAACTGCAGTCACTCTCAGCAAAAACAAACAAAAAAATTGTAAAGCTCATTAACTTAAAATAAAGTTTAGCTCTCTTCTCTCCCTCTATCACTTTTGGAACCAAAATCAAGTAAGAATTAACAGTCCTTAAGAGGGAATATTTGTTTGTTCAACACGGGCGATGAGCTGCCAGACATTGACCAAGCTGGAGAAACAACTCAAGCCAGGGCTGTTGTCAGCTAACTAGAGTTTATCACTGGTGTGAAAACAAAAGTTATGCCGCTTAATCAACATTTGTGAATGAAATTAGATCCTACGACACTTAAAAGTGATGTTCAAGTGATGGCTAGACGGCTGTCTCAAGCTTCAGGAGACAAACGTCCGTCAGACCGGTTCAGACCTGATCCAAACAGCTGCTCTCGTCCCGTTTTGTTGTTTTATTCAAAGAAGTTTCCCCAGCTAACCAGATGGAGAGCGGCTCTTTCTGCGTAGATTATGCACAGTAGGGCGGAAAGTGACGTAGACTGATTGGCCTTCTATAGGATTTTAGTCCGATAAAATTTTAGCTCAATATGATTAGTTTGAAAATAAAGTAAGAATTGTCCTAATCCTACAGCACATGTGTCAAATTCAAGACCCGAGGGCTGGATGTGGCCTCCACATCATTTCATGCAGCCCTCAAGGTTTTATAAGGTTTGCTTTAATTTTATATTAGTGCCAGGAGTAATATGGGGGTCTAATATAATGAAATGATTTGTCTGAACATTAAATCAGTTTTCAGGCTAAAGCAGATGTATATTCAGTAATAATATACATAGTATACAATAATCCAACTATTATAGTATGTCAAAGATTAATAAGGTTAATTTGAATTACAACTGGCCCTTCAAAGACAAAATGAGTTCGAACCCTGTCCTACAGGATATCAGTTCTACTGGTGTATCCTATAGGATTAGTACTCATACATGTCCAGTAGGATTCTGACTTGGTCCAACAGGGTAAATACATAATCTAATTGGATTGTGATTTGTGTAGCACGACTTTAACTTTATCCATACAGGTAAATAAGTATCCAATATATTTATATTATTTATTTATTGAACAGGTGTTACACTGTGTAAAAATCCTTTAGACATGGTTTTATCCTATAAAAAGAGCATTACCATCCCATTGAACAATGTCAAAATCCTATTGGATACTTATTCATCTCATTGAACAAAGTTAAAATCCTGTTACACAAAATCACAGTCCAATTGGATATGAATTTACCCTGCTGGACCAAGTGTAAATACTAAGGTAATGTTTATTAAGGACAATTACATTAATCCTACTGGACTTCAAATGTGATTGGACTAAAATCCGACTAAAATCCTGTTTGGTTCCAAAATCAAGTAAGAAAACGTATTGATTCATTTTGTTGGCGTACAGTATTAGCTTTCAAATCTTGAATAAATCAGACTTTGAATTAGATAAAACCCTTTAGGGTGCCAGGGTTTTTTAACTGTCATTCTATTTTTCATCTCATATTTCTGTGAGTAAATCATCTTAAATTCAAAACTCATCTCACATTTTGCTCACCCTGACCTTGTAAAACTCTCAAACACTCTCCCAAAAATAGCTCCAAAAAAGCTCCAAACACACACAACCACCAAAACTCCCCGTGTGAAAACGCCTATTTCCAGGTGAGACCAAACCGACCACCACCTCCACAACCAGACCTTCAGAGTGCGAATGTGGGTTTCCTCCTCGGCCAATCAGCTCTCTCCGTGTCGTCTCCTCTTCCCCCCAAAAAACCATCGCAATCCATTCCGTTTGGATCCTTCCGACCGCTTTATAGCATCTTCTCTGGCCGGCTTCCACCTCCCTCCTCCATGAGAAAATGTGACCGGCTCTGCGTCCAAAGTGCTTTCTAATAATAAGAAAGGCAGCTGTGTCCTGTGTTGGAGCGAGATGGAGTTGAGAGATAAGAGGGCATTTGTTTTTTGCTGTTTGTGGAGGGTTTTTTGGGGAGGTTGTTAAGTGTCCTGTGGTACGATGTTGAAGTGTGTGCATCTGGGAATCAGGCAGAGATAATGTTTTATTTCAGAATTGGTGTTTATGTAAAGTAAAGGGTTATGTTCAGGCTTCGGAAATACCATTAGAATGTAGCATACGTTTATGAAGCTTAATGAGGTCAACAGAGAAAAAGAGTGCGGGTGTAACAGGAAAAGAGAAGAGAGGAGAGAAGGAAAGAGAGAAAGCGGAGGGACGGACGAGTCAACAAGAAAGGAAAAGAATGCGTCCCAAGTAACAGAGAGGTGGATGAGAACAGGCCCAGAGGACGAGAGAGAAAGAGGCAAATTGAGAGCGAAGATGAGAAAGACATGAGAGATAAGGAGGAGGGAGAGAGCAAGAGGCAGGAGGAACGAAAGGCACAAAGCGATAGGAAACCGAACGCTTACAGGTGAGGAAGAGAGAGAAGAGGCGGGAGACAAAAGAGAGATCAGAAGAGAGGGCATGAGAAGTAAAAAAAAGGAAAAAAGCGAGCCAATGTTCCATTAAGAGCAGAGAGAAGTGAGACGGAGACGCCCATGAGACGGGACTACACACAGAACCAGCAATGGGAAAAAAGTTGAAGCGGAAGTAAGTAAGGATGAGAGCAAGACGAGAGGAGGAAGCCGACATTTATGCTAGTGGATAGTAAGTATGCTGAGAGAGCAGGTAGAGTGGTATGCAATCCTCAGAGGAGAGAAAGAATGAGTGGAGAGAGTAAAAGAATAGGGGAAAAGAGTTTCAGTAAAGAGACAGAGTGAGAGGGAGGGAGAAAAGACGAGAACAGGCGGAGAGAAGAGAGAAGAATGTACTCATATAGGCCTCCGTGTCTGTAGCTCGAGAGAGAGGAAGAGAGAGGAGACAGACAGCAGAGAGGATGACAGAGTAGGAAAGAGAGAGAAAGGATGAATGAGCAATGAAAAAGAGAAAAGAGTGTGAGTAAAGAAAACTAGAGTGAAGACAGAGAGAGAGAGGAGAGAGAGAGAGGAAAGGTAGAGTGTGTCAAGAGGAGCAGAGGGCGACGAGAGACAGATACGAGAAAGAGGAGAAGTATGAGGCAAAGGTGAGCAACGAAAAGAAAGTCAGAGATGGAAGGAGAGAAAGGAAAAGTGAGAGAGAGTAGGCAAGGAGAGAAGAGAAGTAGAGGAGACAAGAGAGGAGAGTAGAAACAGACAGAAGGGAAGAGAAGGAAAGTAGAAAGAAGAGAGAGCAAGAGAGAGGAGAAAGAAGTCGGTAGTAAGAGAGAGAAGAGAGGAGGCAAAAGCAGAGGAAAGGCAGAAGGAGATGCGGAGAAGCACCAAAGAGAGGAAAATGGGGAAGTTGTCATGAAGTGAAGTCCGGGAGAGAGGAGGGAGGAGAGACAGCAGAAGCGGGAGAGAAGGCGACATGAGAACGGAGAGGGAAAGAGCACGCAAGATGAGAGAAGAGTGTGATGAGATCAAGGAGAAGGAGGAGATAAGGCAGAGCAGCAGAAGAGAAGATGAGAGAGCAGCGAGGAAGAGGAAAACAGGGTGGGCAAGAGAAGGGAAAGAGAGGCCAGAGGGAGAGAATGAGGAAGAGACAGTAAGAGAGAGGAGAAAGAAAATGTAGTTGAAGAGAGGAGACAAGAGCTAGGAGACAAAAAGAGAGAGAGATCGAAAGGATATGGAGAGAGAGCAAAAGCAAAGGAAAAGAGTGTCCCTTAAGAGGAGAGAGGAGAGAGGAAGACAGAGAGAGGAGAAAGAGAGAATAAGGAGAGAGAGGAAGAGGAGGTGAGGAGAGAGAGAACTCCGAGTAGGGTGTGACAACGGAGGAACGTAGAGGCAGACAGACTCTGAAAGAGAGAGGAGAGAGGACGGACAGAGAGAAAGAGTGATGAAGAAAGGAAAGAGCAAGAAAAGGGGATGAAAGAGTGTGTAGTAAGAGAGAGGAAAAGAGGGAGACCAGAGAGGGAGGAGACGGAGAAGGAAAGAGATCGACGTGAGCAAAGAGAAGAGGCAGGAGGGAGGTGTGTGTAAGAGAGAGAGGAGAGAGGACAGAAGAAGGGAAAGAGAGAGAATAGGGAAGGTGATTAAAGAAAAGAAGTGCAGAGAGCAGGAAGGAGAGAGGAAAGGAAAGGTAGGAGAGGTAGCAAGAGAGAGAGAAGAGAGGGAGACAGAGAGAGAAGAGAGCGGAGACAGAGAGAGGAGGAGAGAAACAGACAGAAAGAGAATGGGAGAGAGAAAGGACGAGGGAGAGTAGCAAAATTTAAAGGGAAAAGAGTGTCCAGTAAGACCGAGAGAGGCAAGACAGGCAAAGGATGCAGAGAAGAGGAAAAGAGAGCAAGATGAGAAAAAAGAGAGAAAACCAGAGAGAGGAGAGAAAGTGCTGCGAGCCCACAGGAAGAAGAGATAGACACAGAGAGGGAAAAGGAGAGAAAGATGAGAGAGGAGAAAAAAGAGGAAAGTGTTAAGCAAGAGACGAGAAGAGAGGGAGGCGAGAGGAGAAAGAGGAGAGAGAGCAAGAGAGAAGAAAAAAAGGAAACAAGAACAAAAAAGGAAAAGAAAAAAAAAAAAAAGAAGAAAAAAAAAACGAGAGAGAGGCAGGTGAGAGAAAGTCAGAGGAAACGTGGTGACCAAACAGAAAGATGGAAAGAAGACGAATGAGACGAGAGAGAGAGAAAGAGAGGGGAAAAAGGAAGAAAAAGAAGCAGAGGGAAAGAAGAAGCTGTGAGTAAGAGACGGGACGAAGGACAGACAGACGGGAAAAGAGAGAGAAAGGAAAGAGAGCCAAAAGAAAGGGAAAAGAGTGTGAAGTAGAGAGGAGAGGAGAGAGAGAGAGACAGAGAGAGAAAGAGAGAGAAAAGGGAAAGAACGACAAGAGAGCTGAAAAACAGAGGATATTGTGCATGCCACTAAGCAAAATTAAGGTATTTTATTGAAAAAAAGAAAAACATTCATGTAAAACAGCAAATGTTCTTATTAAAGCGAGTTAGAAAGACCGCTTCAAGTTCAAGTANAATGGAGACGACAAAGAAGGGAGTACGCGAGAGAACCTAGACCGACGAAGAGTAGAAAGAGAGGAAGACGGGAGAAAGAGCGAGGTAGAGAGAGAAGAAGAGGAAGAGAAGAGGGATGTGGAGAGAGAAACGCAGAAACAAAATACAAACAGTAGAGAGGAGAGAGAGTGTAAAGTAACACAACTTAACCATAAATCAAACTCACAGAAAATCAGGTGGCTGGCGCAGGCACGTCGCGACGGTCAAGACCCAGACTCGGGGGCTTCTAAGGTAAGAGATAAGAACACATATAAAAGATGAATGAAGCAGCATCGCGCAGAGGAGTTACAGGAGAAACCGGGAGAGCAGCCAACCAGCAAAGAAGAGCGGATTAGCACAGCGAAAGTACAGGAGAGAGCCGTGTGGAGAGGAAAAAGGCGGAACGAGGATAACACTTACCCACATAACTCAAGAGGGGAGTTGCGAACGTAAAAGAGCACCAAGGGGCCGATTCAGCGAAAGCACGAGACCAACGATAACGCAATACGAAAAAAAGAGAAAATTACCAAAAAAAAAGATACAAACAGGAGATATTAATTGCAATGGGAGAAACTATAAAGGCCATAGTTGGAGAAAGGATACAAAGGAAGACGAACAAACAAGAAGGTAAACCACTCCTAAAAAAAAAAAAACTTCATGCCACTATTAAGACAAAAAAGAGGAAAGACCGAGAGAATGTAGGAGTCTGATTAAATGTGCAGTATAATCTCTATGGTAAAAAATGTTAGGGGAAGAACACTCCATGAGGTAAAACCCACTAAGGAGCGCAGAGAAAAGTAGACAAGACGAAGAGCAGGCCGAGGAATGATAACCAAAAAGAGGTTCATGCAATTTAAAGAAGAGAAGATGAGTCAGAGAAGGAGAGGTACAATAAAACTAAGCAATGCATTAATTAAAACTAAGACCTATAAAGAACATAAGGGATAATGAGTGAGGATTGAATCAGACTAGAAGAAAGAATAACAGAACAAAAAAAAATACTATTTGAGTTCGATGAAACTCAAAGAGGAGATGGATAGAAAGAGAGAATAGGGAGACAAGACAAAATAAACGAAAAAGGAAAGAAGGCTTAGAGTATATCAAACCGATATAAAAAAATGAGACAAATATTAAGTAAGCATTAAGGAAAACAAAGATCAGCTGATCACAATGAATAGTGATCTTATCTTCCATTCACTGACGCAAAGAGGCCGCCCAAAGTAGCAAGGGCACTAAAATTAAGAATGCAGAGAGCTATCACTCATCGCCGACCCAAACTAAACACAAAAGATATTAAAAAAAAATCAAAACTAGATAACGCCAGAATGTAACAAACAGAGGTATAATGTGTCAAGACATGCACACAATATTGCCTATGAGTTTTAATTCTTTAGTCCGTTTTTACTTATCTCTGATTTTGTCTAATTTCCAGCTCAAAGTCAATCAAACCTCACACAACATAATTTAAAACCCTCGTACAGCCACACTTGTAACTCTTCAGGATTCTCTTTTTTTTTATCTCTCATACTTTTAATTTAAAGAAAACAACAATTCCACTCGGCGTAAGACTCAATCCATGTGTGAATTTTACTGGGCCAATCCAGTTAATATTGTTAGAGCGCATTGGTTATATCTGACATCCTTCAACATAAACTGACCCAACGCGAACCGAAGTTCTTAAGTGTTCTTCTTTCCGAAGGAGATCGTCCAAGACATTATAAAGAAAGAAGAAAAAAGATACCAAAGTCTAGAGACACAATCAAGAAGTCAATGACATGCCATGAGCATTCGTCGGTCCACCATACAGCATGGAGAAAGAGGAGGAAGAGAAGGGGAAAGAAGAAAAAGAGAGTGGAGGGGAGACTCATTTTATCCCACCAATTATCTATAGGTTTTATTAATCTTAATCGGAATGAACAAAATATAGTCTTTGTCTAAACTTATAATATTTTAAACTAAGATATAAAGTCATTTACAGACAATGCATTAACATAATTTAACGTTATAAATCACAAATAATCAAAGCATAATAGTAGGAGTGATTCGATTATGTACACCGTGTTACCCTTGCTATACGAAGGTGAGCAATCCGAGGTATGGCACGTATAAAAAAAAGGACTGTACGTACAGCGAGTGAATGTCGACTAATATTTAGTATGCACACGTAACGTCACTGTACTTTCAACAGAATCCTCCGGCATAAACTCGTCTGTAAATTGAAGGAAAGAAGCATGTGAAACGTTGTGAACGCAAAGTGCAACTGAGAAAGTTCTCTAGCGAGTGATCAAAACCAGCTGAAACCAAATAATAAGCCTCCTAAGGTACAACATGTCACATGCTTTGCTCCAGCTAGGTGACTACGATTAAATTATTTCATCACGAACCGACTCGAATCATAAGTATGATAAAAGAAGAAGAGAGAGAGCAGACGTCAGTGTGTAGTGCAGCGGGGGTGTTTGTGTGCAGATCTATACACCGTTTGAGTCACAT
The DNA here is from genome assembly GCA_038363315.1 of Mugilogobius chulae. Taxonomy (NCBI): domain Eukaryota; kingdom Metazoa; phylum Chordata; class Actinopteri; order Gobiiformes; family Gobiidae; genus Mugilogobius; species Mugilogobius chulae. The sequence continues at coordinate 623,583 of CM076401.1, forward strand.
GCATGAGAGAAGAAGAGAGAGAGAGAGAGTTTAAGAGAAGAGTAATGACAGAGAAGAAGAACAGAGAAACAAAAAAAGCACAAACTCATAGCCATGGTATACTAAAAGTTTTACCAATATTAGCAATAAATTAAATTCTACATTAGACACTAGTGCTCATCTTGTGCACCAAGGCACTCAAACTACAGAGTCTACATTTCCAGTCACTTATAACCACCATCTACTTCGATTCTAGAACTGCAAGGAGCTTTATATCATTGGAGAGGAATTTCCTTCACACCACACAGACTACAAATACCTCTCCCACAAGGTGCATAATTCAGCCAATCTAATCCACAAAGTATCATAAATAATTGCCTAATCAAACATAACCACTAAAAAAACAAATAAATTAAAATTAAAATCATAGAACCCAAATTAAAATCGCTCCAAAATCACTTACAATATTTAAATCAACACACACACCAAGACAACCCTCACCAAAATAAACAAATTACTCCGATAACACACTCCAACTGATAATAATTCACGGACACGACCTCCTCAAAACAACATTGATTCCATTACTACTCGCCCACATTTTGACTCCTGTATTTATTGCTCTCTAGTTACCCCAAACAACTGTCCACTCGCTCATATCCAGCCAAGGCGCTTGAACCTAACTACCAACGTTCACAACATTACTATCCATCACTTTCACTCGCGACAGATATATTGTATCACAATGTCCGATTCCGATAAGATGCCAGTTCCGTGTAACGTCGGCATCGAGAAGATCCTCAACCCAACAGCAAGTTTACGGGGTTTGACACTGCAAACTGGGCAGTTCCATCACTGACACTTGAAAGAAACACTGGTAGACAAAGAAAACGTGCACTCAGAAGATTCGGGCTTATTTCACTAAGTCGAAATACTCCACAAATTAAACACAGTTCACACATCATGCAACCTGTCCCGTCCATTAGTATCTCATATTACTAGCCTAACAAGATTTCACACCAACTTACACGTGGACTAGAACTCCCATACCAAACTCCAAAATCAAAACTCAAACGGACTATATTCATAACTTACAATTTCACGTATGTTTATCTAGTTCACAGGATGGGCATTTCATTTCTTAAACTCAGAGGCAACAATGTTCAACTTCAAATTGTCCAAGTGGTGAACACACGGGTCCGATCAGAGGTTACAAGTGCAAGAAATTTCATTCTTACAAACTAAAGACCTTCCTCATCTCTAAACATCTTTCAAATTACAGACTAAACACAAATAGAAACTTACGCCGATATTAGCTCTATAACTATAGAGATTACAATACAGCAAACTAGCTCTTTCTGCCATTATGTCCACTGTAACATTCAAATCTTCAGACCCATAGTCTTATTAGATAAAGAAAGAATGCAAGCAATACTAACTACTATACAGATTCAACCATCTCTTCTACTTACTCAAATTGCCGAGAATGCATTAACCACAGCTATCTCCTCCATATACAAAAATATCAAATCACAAACTAACATCATATCCTCCCCGCCCACTCCAGAGAGAACCCCACTAAGCACGCTCTTTGGTTCGGGACAGTGTGAAGTCCTTCTGGAAGTGCTTTGTGCACAACTCAAGTCTCTCCACCAAGAAGACAGCCGGACACTACTAGCCACCTCTCCTGAACAGAACCACAGCATACAAATAGCCCACCGTTTGAATTAGACATGTACTGCCTGAACTTAAGATCTACTCCATTAAGGACCTCACCCCATCAGTCCATTTTAACTACTGCGTACTTTTACTCGCAGACTCAGCACTCACGTACAGTCATCCAAACGACTAGTTGATCGACACCAACGCGTCTTAAACACATTCGCACACTGACCTCACCGAGAGCCTATTGTCCTATACAGTCGTCATCCATATCAAATTACTAGGACGCACGTAACTTTTCTGAGAATATTGAAACCAAAGATGGGGACAAATGTTTTAACAAAAAAACTCAATTACAAGGTGAAAACAACGATCAACTATCAAACATTAATTATCACCAACTCCTGAAAACGTATTTCAGAGGATCTCAAGTCGAGGCAGGTACTAATAATTACGCGAACTAAGGAGCAGTAAACCTCGTAGAAACTTCTAACCAACAAAATACACGCACTATCTATGTACATGTTCATAGCGAATTATTGATCGTAGGTAACTGATCACCTCGACCTCTTCATTGTCGCTTGGAGCTTAATCAACAAACACCTCGATCTCTAGCAGCTCCCCACCTGCAGACAGTCAACATATTAATACACACACCAATGGTGCAGCCAATTGCCTCGGACAAGTTATTTTAAATCGAACCTGAAGTTTCATCAACGCTGCAGTCTCCAGAAATAGAAATAAGAACTCTAAAACCGTTCATACTCTTTCATACTAAAAATCTATCATACCTCCGATGTTGCAAGGATTGTGCATTAAGGACAGGCCACATAATATAGAGTATTAATAAAAGTACTTAATCTAATTAATTATCAGTATTCATATGTGGGGAACAACAATGACGCACCATTTACACCGATTCAATTAACCATCAAAACAGTAACAGTCAGTGAGGTCGATTTAATGCGTGAATAAGTTATTTAGGCCAAACATGATCCCACACTGCCAAAGCTACAGGTCATCAAACTCCAACTCTAATACACTTATGATATAGAGTTACAGTCCAGATAAAACTACTCATAATGCCAAAAAAAAGCCATTAAAGGCTCTCGAAACGAGCCTAATATTGCACATTATCCTGGCCTACAGCGTATTAGGTCATCAGAAAAGAGTAAATTACAAACGACAATAATCTTGTAGGCAATAATGTCCACACTACGATAGATCGAAAGCTTGGTCGGAACACTAATCACGCATGTGTATGTCACTCAATCCCGAATACCATTTAATGAGTACTATTAAAAAGGGGTTGCTAATGGGGTAGGATTCAGTACATGTCTCATCATACAAAAGATAACCCATCCTTCTCTTAATAGATCGGCACCATCTGGACCTCTACAGGTCACACCTCTTCTGCTTTAAATAAAAAAGCGCTCTTGCTCGATAAGCAAACATACTTACAACCTGTCACTCATAAACGAAGAACATATACGACCCAATACCAGAAAACTACTACTCGGTCGCCAAGCGTTACCTTCAGTAACTTCTTCTTTTTATTGTTCCATATTATATTCTTATAATCTAAATAAATGAATTAGTCAACAAATACTAATTTTGGTCGACTAAGACGCCATCAACCAATTCATCGACGAAACGACTAAAGGACTACAGCACTCTTACTTTGTTGACAGAGTAGATTGTTAGCTATTTTGTTCTGGTGTTTTTTGGTAAATCTGGCTTCGAGATCTTCACTTTCGCAGCAGAAGTTTCACACACTCTCTGAAAGTGATTGGGACGCTCACACTTCAAGCCGATTGGTCGAGTGGAACAAACCCACAAATGGAACTTGATTCAGTCCAGTTGAGAGTGAAGTACAGACAGAGTGATTCAGACTCTCTGCTTCTTTCATCTACCTCGCCATGTTTGCTTTGGTTTGTTTGTGTGCACTACCTTTGACTTTTGTCCAAACTGCAGTCACTCTCAGCAAAAACAAACAAAAAAAGTGTAAGGGCTGTTATTCAAGTGAGTGGCTGGACGGCAAGAAAAACACTGCCTCTCAGACCAGTTCAGACCTCTCTCTTTTTCTTGTTGTTTTTGTGACAATGACAATAAATATTCTGAATCTGAACCTGATCCAAACAGCTGCTCTCGTCCTGTTTTGTGGTTTTATTCAAAGAAGTTTCCCCAGCTAACCAGATGGAGAGCGGCTCTTTCTGCGTAGATTATGCACAGTAGGGCGGAAAGTGACGTCGACTGATTGGCCCAGTCTATAGGATTTTTGCTCAATATGATTAGTTTGAAAATAAAGTAAGAAGTGTCCTAATCCTACAGCACATGTGTTAATTCAAGGCCTGAGGGCTGGATGTGGCCTCCACATCATTTCATGCGGCCCTCAAGGTCTTATAAGGTTTGCTTTGATTTTATATTAGTGCCAGCAGTAATCTGGGGGTCTAATATAATGAAATGATTTGTCTGAACATTAAAGTGAGTAATTTTCAGACTAAAACAGATATTCAGTAATTGTCACTTCAATAAATATACAATAAGCCAATTATTATAGTATGTCAAAGATTAATAAGGTTAATTTGAATTACAACTGGCCCTTCAAAGACAACATGAGTTCAACACGTCTGTCCTACAGGATATCAGTTCTACTGGGTTGTATCCTACAGGATTAGTATTCATACATGTCCAGTAGGATTTGGACTTGGTCCAACAGGGTAAATACATATCTAATTAGATTGTGATTTTGTGTAACAGGACTTTAACTTTGTCCAATAAGATAAATGAGTATCCAATATATTTACATTATTTATTTATTGAACAATGCTACACTACTGGTCAATGTAAAAAATGTATTTATCCTATCAAAGAACGTTACCATCCCATTGAACAATGTCAAAATCCTATTGGATACTTATTCATCTGATTAAACACAAAATCACAGTCCAATTGGATATGAACTTACCATGTTGGACCAAGTGTAAATACTAAGGTCATGTTTATTAAGGACAATTACATTAATCCTACTGGACTCAAATATGATTGGACTAAAATCCTGTTTGGTTCCATAATCAAGTAAGTAAACGTATTGTATTCCTTTTGTTGGCGTACAGTATTAGCTTCAAATCTTGAATAAATCAGACTTTGAATTAGATAACACTTTAGGTGCCAGGGTTTTCTATTTTTCATCTTATATTTCAGAGAGTAAACCACAGCAGCCCGTTTACATTGACCTGTGTCTCATCTTAAATTCAAACTTCACATTTTGCTCACCCTGACCTTGTAAAACTCTCAAACACTCTTCCAGAATAGTCCCAGAAAAGCTCCAAACACACACAACCACCAAAACTCCCCGTGTGAAAACGCCTATTTCCAGGTGAGACCAAACCGCACTCACCTTCACAACCAGACCTTCAGAGTGCGAATGTGGGTTTCCTCCTCGGCCAATCAGCTCTCTCCGTTCGTCTCCTCTTCCCCCCCAAAAGCCATCGCAATCCATTCCGTTTGGATCCTTCCGACCGCTTTATAGCATCTTCTCTGGCCGGCTTCCACCTCCTCCATGAGAAAATGTGACCGGCTCTGCGTCCAAAGTGCTTTCTAATAATAAGAAAGGCAGCTGTGTCCTGTGCTGGAGCGAGATGGATGGTTGAGAGATAGAGGGCATTTGTTTTTGCTGTTTGTGGAGGGTTTTTTGGGGAGGTTGTTAAGTGTCCTGTGGTACGATGTTGAAGTGTGTGCATCTGGGAATCAGGCAGAGATTAATGTTTTATTTCAGATTGGTGTTTATGTAAAGTAAAGGGTATGTCAGGCTTCTAAATACATTAGAATGTAGCTAGTTTATGGAACTTAATGAGGTAACAGAGAAAAGAGAGAGAGAGAGAGAGAAGAGAAAGAGAGAAAGGAGAGGGAGAGAGCAAAAGAAAGGGAAAAGAGTGTCAGTAAGAGAGAGAGACCGGCAGAGGAGAGAGAAAGGAAAGAGAGCAAGATGAGAAAGAAAGAGAGAGAAAGGAGAGGGAGAAGAAAGGAGGTGAGGAAGAGAGAGAAGAGAGGAGACAAAAGAGAGAGAAAAGAGAGGGAGAGAGCAAAAGGAGTGTCAGTAAGAAAGAGAGGAGAGAGATGGACAGAAGAGAAAGAGAGAGAAAGGAAAGAGCAAGAAAGAGGAGAAAGAGTGTGAGTAGGAGAGAGAAAAGAGAGAGACAGACAGAAGAGAAAGAGGGAGAAAGGAGAGGGAGAGAGCAAGAGAGAAGAAAGAAGGTGAGTAAGAGAGAGAAGTGAGGGAGACAAAAGAGAGAAAGAGGGAGAGAGCAAAAGAGAGGGAAAAGAGTGTCAGTAAGAGAGAGAGAGTAGGGAGAGGAGAAAGAGAAAAAGGAGAAAGAGAGAGAGAAAGTAGAGAGTGTGAGCGAGAGAGAGAAGAGAGGGAGACAGACAGAGAGAGACGAACAGAGGAGAAAGAGAGAGAAAGGAAAGCGCAAGAAAGAGGAGAAAGAGTGTGAGTAAGAGAGAGAAAAGAGGGAGACAGAGAGAGAGGAGAAAGAGAGAGAAAGAAGAGAGTGAGCAAGAGAGAGGAGAGGGAGTGTGTGTAAGAGAGAGAGGAGAGAGACAGAGAGGGAAAGAGAGAGAAAGTAGGAAGTGAGCAAGAAAAAGAAAGTCAGAGAGAGGAAGAGAGAGAAAGGAAAATGAGAGAGTGAGCAAGAGAGAGAGAAGAGAGGGAGACAGAGAGAGGAGAGAGAAACAGACAGAAGAGAAGGAGAGAGAAAGGAGAGGGAGAGAGCAAAAGAAAGGGAAAAGAGTGTCAGTAAGAGAGAGACAGGCAGAGGAGAGAGAAAGGAAAGAGAGCAAGATGAGAAAGAAAGAGAGAGAAAGGAGAGGGAGAGAGCAAGAGGGAGAAGAAAGGAGGTGAGGAAGAGAGAGAAGAGAGGGAGACAAAAGAGAGAGAAAAGAGAGGGAGAGAGCAAAAGGAGTGTCAGTAAGAGAGAGAGGGAGAGAGATGGACAGAAGAGAAAGAGAGAGAAAGGAAAGAGCAAGAAAGAGGAGAAAGAGTGTGAGTACGAGAGAAAAGAGGGAGACAAAAGAGAGAAAGGAGAGGGAGAGAGCAAAAGAGAGGGAAAGGAGTGTCAGTAAGAGAGAGAGAGAGAGAGAGAAGAGAGAGAGGAGAAAGAGAGAAAGGAGAGAGAGAGAAAGCAGAGGGTGTGAGCGAGAGAGAGAAGAGAGGGAGACAGACAGAGAGAGAGAAAGGAGAGGGAGAGAGAAAAAGAAAGGGAAAGAGTTTCCGTAAGAGAGAGAGAGAGGGAGACAGAGAGGAGAAAGAGAGAAAGGAGAGAGAGGAAGATGGGAGGGAGAGAGAGAGAGAGATGGACGGAAGAGAAAGAGAGAGAAATGAGAAGGAGAGAGCAAGAGAGAGGGGAAAGAAAGTGAGTAAGAGAGAGAAAAAAGGGAAACAGACAGAAGAGAAAGAGAGAAAAAGAAGGTAGAGAGGAAAATCAGAGAGAGGAACAGAGAAAGTGTGTGCACAGACAGAGAGAGAGAGAGGAGAGAAAATGTGAGCAAGAGAGAGGGAGAGAGACAGAGAGAGGGATATAGGGAGGCAGACAGAAGAGAAAGAGAGAGAGATTAAAAAACAGAGAGAGGAGAGAGTCAGAGAAAGTGTGAGCTCAGAAACAGGTAAAAAAAGAGAGGAAAGGAGGGAAAGAGAAAAGAGAGGAAAATCAGAAAGAGTGTGAGCAAGGAGAGAAGAGGAGAGAGAGGGGAAAGAGAGACAGGAGAGAAACGAGAAGGAGCAAGAGAGAGGAAAACAGAGACAGTGGAGAAGGAGTGTGAGCAAGGAAAGAGAAGAGACAGAGAGAAAGAGAGAGAAAGTCAGAGCAAGAAAGAGAGAGCAAGATGAGAGAGAGAGAGAGATGAGAGAGAGAGAGAAAGAGAGGATGTGAGCAAGATGAGAGAAGAGAGGGAGACAGAAAGAGGAGAGAGACGGACAGAAGAGAAAGAGAGAGAAGGGAAGGAGAGAAGGAAAAAGAGAGAGAGGAGAGGGGTGTGAGCAAGAGAGAGAGACACAGAGAAGGGAAGAGAGAGAGAAAGGAGAAAGAGAGAAAGGAGGTAGAGCAAAGGAGAGGAAAATCAGAGAGAAGAGAGAGACAAGGAAAAGAGAGGAAACAGAGAGGAGAGTGTGAGCAAGAGAGAAGAGAGAGAAAAAGACTAGAAAGAGAGAGCAAAATAGAGAAAAAGCAGAGAGAGGAGAGAGAGACAGAGAGGGGAAAGAAAGAGTAAGCAAGAGAGAGAAGAGAGGGAAACAGAGAGAGGAGAAAGGAGGAGAGAGAGAGAGAGCAAGAGAGAAGAAAAAAAGAGAAAAGAGGGAGAGAAAGTGTGAGCAAGAGAGCGGAGAGAGAGAGGAGAACGAGAGAGAGGAGAACGAGACAAAGAAGAGAGCAAAAGAGCAGAAAACAGAGAGGAGAGAAAATTAAGCAAGAGAGAGAAGAGAGAGAGAGAAAGGAGAGAGAGAGCAAAAGAAAGGGAAAGAGTGTACGTAAGAGAGAGAGAGAGGAGAGGGAGACGGAGAGAGGAGAAAGAGAGAGAATGGAGAGAGAGAGAGAGAGAGAGCAAGAGAGAAGAAAAACAGAGAGGAGTGAGAGAAAGTCAGAGAAACTGTGACCACAGAAAGATGGAAAGAGAGAGAATGAAGAGAGAGAGAGGAAGAGAGAAGAAAACAGAGAAGAGAGTGTGAGTACGAGAGAGAAGAGAGAGAGACAGAGAGGAGAAAGAGAGAGAAAAGGGAAAGAGAGCAAGAGAGTGCTTTGGTGTAATTCAGTGTAGTTTTGGTTTAACACCAAGGTTAGTGTTTTATGTTTCTGCCATCCACTCTTTTCATTATCTGTAGCTCTTCTAGCGCACTTAGATATAAAAAAACGTTCCTGGTTTGCGCCGCCATCTTGCATTCTGCGTTGCCATGTGCAGTGTGAACATTAAAGAATCAAGACACCTCAAGTTCAAGTAGAAAGAAAAAATATCTGATGAAAGCTATACGCCAAAACGCAATCAATTTATAGTTCCTTGTTTTTGCTGTACGCGTTATCGTCCAACCGGATTGAACCAGGTTTATTAAAACTGCTTGTCACTGCCGGATGTTGTCGGAGCTTTGCAGATAAGCCTGGTAAGTACTTCCTCTGAATATCAAGTGGCGCAGCGGGGCAGGAGAAGAAGCTCCTCGCGTTAGATAGTCTGAATCTGGTGTGAAGGAGTCGTTACAGTGTGGCACAAAACAAAAAGGTCTTACTGAAGCAGGCTCAACTCGATTGGGGACCGAAGTTGCAACATTGGCTACGTTCACATGCAGGTCAATTCCGATTTTTTTGGCCCATACGCGACGCTTTCATACGTGGAAACAAATCAGATCTTTTCTAATGCGACTCCAGTCTGAACGCCCATGCCGCATTCATCCGACATTTACGTCACACAACTCAACAAGTCAAAGCAGAACAGCGGCAGAAGAAACAAAAAAACTGTGAATGCGAGCGCCTGCTATAGCTGGACCGTCCGGTAAACTCCACGCACAAACTCCACGTGAGCCAGACGAGAGACGACGCTAAACTAAATCATACACAGCCTGTTTAATAACCAGTCCACGATTATCACAACTACTGCAGCAGAGCATCAGGTCAGTCAGAGGGAGAGATGCAGGACAAACACGGTGGAGAATCTTTCACTCACCTCTGGAAAGTTTTCAGATTAAACTGTTGTGTCATCCAGGTCCTTTCATCCATTCTGCACAAATCAGTCAGATAAAGTCACAGAACATCGCTGCAAATCCGTTTAGAAGTGTTGTTTGCAAAAAGAAAAGCCAAGTACGAAGCAGTCCCTTGTTTTTGTTTATCCGCGGCTCGGCCTGGTCAAGTTATTATAACGTCTTTATCACTGGACTACTTCCTGTCAGCGTCGCCAACTTTCTGTGCTTCAAACACATTTCTCTGTGACACTGCCAGCACATTTTACACATGAATTAAGAGTTTGGACTTGTATCTGCAGTAGTGTAATATTATGCTTTCAACTCTTTGGACTTCTTAAAATGACCGACTTTATTTTGGACAGGAAACAGAACATGCTAATGTGCGCTAGCTTGTTAGCAGAACTTTTCACTGATAGTATTTGGTCTTTGCGGCTCCGTTTCTGCACTAAACAGCCTGAGGGCATTAATAGCCAGACAGGGCAATGGAGATTTCATGGAATATACAGTATTAGAGAGGGAAAATCGATCAAAAGCATTTGAAGTCTGCAGCGATCGAATCAAAAGGCCAGAATTGATCAGTTTTCTTCTTACGGCCACTGACCTACACACACATTCTGTAGTTGTGTAATGTAAAAAATAATACAATAATAGTCACAAAGTTTTTGCAGCATATGTTGCGTTAAAGGACTATACTCAATATTTATACAACAAAATAACTCAAAACATTTTCCTCCAAGCACTCATACCTTGTTAATGTATCTATCCAGGTGGAAAATAGTCCGCAATATCCTGTCTATGTCTAATAATGTCCTATTTGTGGTCCAACTTTGTCTGTTTTTTGTTTTAGCATTGTGGCTAACTGTTGCTAGCATACAGACTCACCTCACCGCTAACAGCTGTGAAAAAACATTAAAAGTCATCATGATGAACAATTCTGAAGCTCAGAATGCATTAGCTATGTGAGCAAATCACGTAGACTGAAGTAAGAAGCTTAAAGTAAAATATTTATGTTTGTTACATTTTAAGAATACAAAATCAGGTACAGTCCCTTTAACAACTGATGGGTGGACAGACCTCTAAATATGGACACTAAATATGACTGTTTACTGTTCAAATGTTCTTTAAGAATACAAGTTCTGAGTTCTAACAACAATTATTTCAAATGTTATTTAAAATGGTTTATTTTGTCTTTTATGTAAAAAAAAAAAAAAAAAAAAAGTTAATAGGCTATAGATAAACTGAAAATCCAACGAAATTGAAAATTGTGGTTGCAAAATGAAAAACCGAATTGAATCGAGATGTGAATTTTCCCATCCCTAGAATATATACACTAACAAGATATCTGTGCTAATTGATTTTAAGTGTACTATCTTACCACAAATGTAAACTAACAAGCGTTAATTTGAGACAATTAACCAACAGTTGTGGTGCTGTGTTCATTTCCCAGTCATTTATCTGGACTTTTTACACTAATACCTGCTTTTAGAATGTGACTTTCTGCCACTGCTCTGAAAGGTTCCATGGAGATGTTGTGGTTGACCTGGAATGTTCCACAGTTGCACACATTAAAGTGACGCTCACCCACAAACACATTTCAAACACATTTCAAACACAGTGAGAAAAGAGAAAAGGAGGTGGAGTGTGCGACCAGCAGTGTGATTAGTTTGACAGCAGGTGTGTGCAATTAGTGCTCAGTTTTGAGTGGACAATGCACCATGTTCTGCACCTCACAAGGTTCTAGTCTTTCTTTTGTGTAATTCCGGCGTTTCCTGGCTGAACTATGGGCAAAAACTAAGACAGTGCAAATAGAATCAGGACATTGGCAAGGCAAATACAACTGATATTTCTGTTTCTCATTCTTTTAGACCTTGTCCACACGAAGACAAAACGAGGATAGTTTTAAAAACGATCTACGTAAACATGGAGCTGCCTCAGGATGTATCAGCGTCCACATGAATCAGTAAAACCAGCCTGAAGTATCTGACCAGAGAGTGGCGCTGTGACACTGACAAAGACAGGAAGTAGAAATGACTGGGCTTAAATTAAAAAAAAAAAAGTTAACGTAAACAAAAACTTAGCGGAGAACTATTTATACTTAGCAACAATTCTGATTTAATGGAGATTGTGATAGATTTATTTTTGTTTTTCTTTGTGTCTTCTGTGGTTACGGTAAATGAGACGCAGATTTCACATTGATCGTCATAGAAAGGTCAGTACATTCTGCTGATGAGACGTGACTTTGGTGCAATGATGTCTTCGTTTTCAGTGCCCTAAAACTCCTGCTTCGTGTGGACGATGTGAGGTTTAGGACAAATATTGGTGTGGACAGGCCCTTAGACACCACACAAAACAGAAGGATAATTGTCCTGACAGGATACCATGGACCTAATAAATATCTGGATCGGACAATCCTAGCGTAATCCCTCGTGTCTGTGTTTGTGAAATGATTTTGATTTGTGATACTCAAAAGCCAAATATTTTCTGGTGTCTGGTGCAAACGTTTGAACTGCTGAAGTAGAGACGGCACATGTAACTTAAAGAACAGGCTGTTCCTATGTTATCAACGAAATGAAAACCTCAGCCTTATGTAGCAACACGCATTATTTAATCAGCTAATGAAGTTATTAAGAGCGTATAGGCAAGGAAGCAATAAGCTGGTGTCACACGGGGTCTGGTTTAATAAGGCGCTGATTGGGTTTTACCGCTTTATACAGACAGCTCTTAGAATGTGAGCTCAGTAGGCATCAGGACACTTCATTACATCATGTCGTCTTCTCACTGACAAAAACTAAATGTTCCCAAAATAATGAGGACTATAGAGCATTGCTTTTGGGTTCAAGAAAGGGAACTGTTTAGACAAAAAAAAAAAGAGCACTATAAATGTTGCATAATAGATCTTGAAAAGTAATGTCCATTGGTAGCCATTATAAAGGGATTTTCGGTCCTACTTATTCCAATAAAACAACAAAACGAGATGAGAGCAGTCCCACAGTCCTAGCTCAAGTTGTTTCTCCAGCTTGGTTAATGCCAGTTTGCCCGATATGTCAATTTCTGCATATCGGGTGCACACACATCGCCCGTTATTGTAAAACCAAAAATCCCTTTATGGAGCTCAACAGTGACCGCCCACTTCCTGGTTGAGGATGAAGAGCAGAAGTGTCATAGTTTGAGAAGGAAGTGACAGATGCACAGTTTTGAGTGGGCAATACAACGTTGCATAGTCTAGAAATGGACTTTTGCTGTAAGACACATGAAGTTTGTGACTGTTTTGACCTGAAACTTGCTTATTTGCTCAATTTGCAAAACATAAGTATTATAGACGATGCTTTTGAATCACCATATTTAACAGCCAAAAGAGCTTTGCTTTAAAAACATTTAGTGACTCAACTCTTCTTATATACAAAGGTAAACAGTCCAGAGGCGAGCACTGGCACTGAAATGGCTCAATCTCCTCTGTTTCCTTTTGTTTTTGGGACTGTCAGGATCAGTTGATCAGTCGAACTGAGAACAATGGGCTTAATCTTGGCCAAAGGCCGCAGGCGAAAAAGCTAGACTACACCACATCATTTATTTGTGTTTCAAGCTGACAATTGCTTTTTTATTCCTAGGTTAGTGATTGTAGGTTTAACAAGCCGGTGTAAAAGGCCCACACTGGGGGTATTCCATGAAGCGAAATAAAGCCAAAGCCTGGTTTATTTGGCCAATCAAGCACAGGAGAGTTGTGTAGAAAAAGATAGATTTTCGTCCTAAATCCTCCCCTTTTGCAGGATTTCTCAAACATTTAGTATTGTTTTTCACACGTAAGCTTATGTGCTGACTCCTGCCATCGCGCTCTAACACCAAACTTGTGCACTCATGATCCAGACGCGCAGAGCCCCTGGAAAACGCAGAAATACTGGCAATGTGGATAACACGTGCATGTTGAGTGTGTGGGGTCAGGATCGTGTGTGTCTGGGCCGGATTTCTGGCAACGTCTGGTGGCAGTATAATATCACCTATTCTTTAAACACTGACTAAAACAAAACTATTGTCAGAGGATTGTTTATCTTTACTCTTTCAACTCTTTGAATGAGCCAGCTTTGAGCATCTAAGAATGAACTTAATAATAGGCTATCCAACGGATTACGAGCAACATATCTAAACTTTAAGTTTGTAATAATAAACTAAACAATGTGCCACAACAAAAAACAAAAGATTGCTGAGAAATTCAACTCAAAAACCACGTAAAGGATGGCCAAGTTGCGTCGAGCCTTGATTGGCCCACATTTTTCTCTCTGTCAAAATAGCGAGACCAAAAAGTGTCTGTTTAAAGGGACTGTACTCGATTTTTTGCACAAGATAACTTAAAGCAGTTTCCCCCTAGCACTGATGCCTTGTTAAAGTATTTATTTAGGTGGAAATTAGTCCACAAAGTCCTGTCTATGTCTAATAAAATCCCGTTTGTGTGCAGCTTTTTCTGTTTTTGTTTTTAGCATTGTGGCTAACTGTTGTTAGCATAGTGACTCACCTCGCTGCTAAAAGCTTTGAAAAAACATTAAAACCCATCATGATGAACAATTCTGAAGCTCAGAATGCTTTAGCTACGTGAGGAAATCATGTAGCCTGAAGGAAAAAGGTTAAAATTAATTATTTCTGTTTGTTTACATTTTTAGGATGCAAAATCAGGTACAGTCCCTTTAACTAGAGAGGTTTCGGAATAACGACCCTTTGGACTTGAAGTCCGTCGGAATAGAAGTCTGACGGTATAAAGCTTGAACACCCGATGGAAAACCTGAGAACACACACAAACCAAATGTAAAACTATTATTTCAGTAAAAAGTCATAAAATTAGAAACGTGAAACTAAGGCAGATGCACTAGATGTTTCTGTTGTAAAGTCCTTGTGCTTGGGGATCTAAAGAAGCCAAAGTTTTGTCTGACTTTGTGTTTAAAAATCCCTCCACAAACATGCTAGCTTACATTGGTTTAAGAGTGCAACTTTTTCCCAACAAAAAACACTCTAATTCAAGCATTCATTTTCTTTTCCACTTGAAAGATGTTCAAATTGCAGACCCCAGAACATCTGTGTCAGCATCAGTGCCGTTTGGTGTGTTTGAGTAAAGGTCGGCACGCAGTTTATCACCGCAGGAGCTCACTAATGGATATAATTGCACCTTCACATATCTCAGAACGTAGCCTCTGATAAAACGCATTACTTGCCCTGCTGCTACCTCCCACTGTGTTTCCTCCCAGTTATTTAATCTCAATTCAAACAGGAAGAATATGGAAATGTGATCTTGCTGAATGTCATTAGTTACACTGCAGATGGAACAGTTATGTAGTGCGTAGCTCATCACCGTGAATATTTTAACTTTACATTTAAAGCTAAAATGCTCAAAGTTGCAGTATATTAAAATATAGTCCATTTGCAATTGTCTGGATGTCTGCGGTTAATTGTATTCATGGAGCTAAGGAGCGAAAATTCAGCCTGGAAGACTATACCAGCGTCTGCCTCAGTAATCAGCACACCTGCGCTTCATCTCAGATCCAATCATGTCTCGCTCTGCGCAGCTTGTTCAATCAGCTTCAGCTCTCCTCCTCCTTCTCAGCCTATCAGGGCGTCAGAGCCACATTCAAAAGAGCAGCTCAACCTCTGCTCTTGGCTTCAGCTGTCGCAAGCGTCATTTCGTCTCATCGCAACCCTCCTCCTCCCCATCTCCACCTCAACTTCCACCTTCTTCCTCTCAACCACCACCAGTGTCTAGGCTCCGGGGGAAATCTCCTACTCCAACAGCTCATCATTTATCGCATGCACATTGTTTTCTGCCGGGGCCTAAGCGCCAAACCTGTAACAATAAATGTCATCATTAATCGCATCATTTTGTCTGTTTGAGTCTGTCCAGGTTGAAATGTCATTATTTGTATTTATTTTTGATACGCTTTCTGTTTTGCTGCTATATATGAGACATAAGTAACTTTAATGTTCAGTTGAAAGCTTCAGGGAATTTCGCCTTCCCAAATATGGCGGCCCTCAAAGGTAAAAAATAAACGCAAATTCAAAAACGCAAACCAAAGTTTGAAAACGCAAATGCAAATTTGAAAACACGTAACAAAATTTGAAAGCGCAAATTCCAAAACACGCACCAGAATTCAAAAACACACACTAAAATTCAAAAACACAAATGCAAATTTGAAAATGAGCACTAAAATAAAAAAAAAATTCAATTTCAAAAACACAAATTCAAAGACAACCACCCAAATTTGGAAATACAATCGCAAATTTGAAAAGACACAACAAAATTCAGAAACACAATCGCAAATTCAAAAACACACACCAAAATTAGAAAACACAAATGCAAATTCCAAACATGCACCAGAATACAAAAAAACGAATTTAAAAACATGCACTTTATGAAAAGAGACAGCTGGGTCAAATCTACTTTTAAAGTCTGATTCTGTCAGAGCTTCTGAGAAGCTAAGCAGGACAGGGCCAGGTCAGTGGTTGGATGGGAAACCGTTGGAGCACCAGCTGTTATAATGTATAATGTAATGCTTTTATTAAAGGCTTGGTTGCTTGTTTATTCCTGAAAACCCACCGGAGAGTGACAGCAGTGCAGAATGTAGACACACAGTTCACAGGCCTTGACTTCTGACCCAAACAAGGTTCACTACAGATAAAACAGCCATGAAAAACACACCGCCCTGAGCCAGCGAGTGCATGAGTATTTGTATATGTGGAAGAGGCTTGTGGAACTATTCTTTCATTCTTTAGCGCCGAGTCTGATTCAAGCTAAACAAAGATGGCTGCTCTTGTGGATGTACATGTTTTTGCTGCTTTTGATTCTGTTTTATCAGAAATACAGAATAATTTTTTTTTAAAGAAGAGCAGTATGTGTGACACTTGTTCTATCCCACACAGACATTGGATACACCATTAAGATTTGTTACTGTGATTGGCTAAGCGCAAATAAGGCAGGCCAGTCACCCAATCAGCTCGAAGTATTTCACTAAACACTCTACCTTTTCCCAAACACTTTCGGCATGTCAAGTTCCAGATGGATACCGTGGAAGAACTCAAATCGGAGTTCAACACAGACTGGTGTGAGCCAGGTTAGTGAAGACGTGTTGTTTTTGATCAAGATTAACACAATCCTGATTTAGGATCAGGATTATGTCTCAACCTCAGATCTAAATTTAGCCTTTAACCCCAAATAAAACCTCCTGTTTGTCCTCAACCACATTGCGTGTCCAGACCACGCCAGAAAAAAAGGATGGGTAAATAGCACGCCAAAAAGGTAGAAGAGTCATCATGAGACGCAATTAGTCATGCCGTGGTATACTGTCTGTACACAAGCCATGAGAATAGTACGTTGCTCAGAGAGGTTAGAAAAGTACACTTCTCTGAGAGGTTTTGACAGTAGAACTCTGCACAGAGCTGACAAATGCATTATGTGTCTCACTTTAATCACACATAACTCGCTTGACTTGTGCTGTCATTAGTCACATTTCGATTAGAGCAGTATTTGCATTTGTATTCATTCTGATCTCCATCACTGTGACTGTGGTATGCAGTGACTGTTGGCAGTGGTTTAGGCCAATAATCCCAAGAAGTGGATGCAGTTTAATTACAGCAAAGGCCCTATGTTAATCTTATTTAAGCTTTTTAAATGTATTTACATACATTTGTATTAAACTGCAAAACAGGCAGTTTTTATCTTAGCTGGCAATGGGAATCAAGAACAGGCACCTTTTTTGTGTATACGTATATACATCTTCAAGAATCATTTGTATGTTGGTGACATTCAATAAAGTATCATTGTTACCTTCCGTTGGTGGCCCTGTGTGTGAAAATGCCAGTGTCAGCTTGGGAGTGTGCTTCTACTGCCTGCACCATGCTTTTAGGCCTTTCTGCCATGCCTGATGCTTTTGCCGCTGCCTCTTCTGGGACATTTATTTACAAAATGAAAAAGTGTATACTGTAGACACGATATTTTGAGTTTTGGATGAAGCCACATGGGATAGTGATGTGCGGGTCACCTTAATCTTCAACCCTCTGACTATATGTGTTCGTTCATGCTGGAGCTGCATTGTGTCGATAACAAGGCTACTCCGTGTTATACTACTTGTCTCTAGACTTTTAGATGTTAGAGGCGGCACGGTGGCAGAGCAGATAGCGCTCTGGCCTCAAAGCAAGAAGGTCGCAGATTCGATTCGAGACCTTGCTGTGTGGAGTTTGCATGTTCCTCCCTGTGTCTGGGTGGTTTCCTCCGGGCACTCTGGTTTCCCCACCAACCAAACACATGCATGTTAGTGAACACTTAAATAAACTCCACATGTAGCAGTGTCAAGTATCAACTTTACCTTCCATCACACTCCCTCTTGAAAAATGCTAATTTTGGTAAGCCCAGTTGTAGTTTAATCTTTCAAAAGGTAAACTGTAATTTACTTGGATTTATAGTTTATATTAAAGGTGGGGTAAGTGATTTTCACCTTGCACACTTGATGAAGGTTTTAAATCTGACAACTTCCTCTCATTAATCCTTCAACATGTTTAATATCAAAATGTTTTCATTTTTGGTTACAAACAACAAAGTGAAACTGGAGAGGACCACTCAAGCTTAGCCTATCAGATCTGTGCATTTGGCTCCTGATGAGAACAACAATTCTTTGTTTTTCAATTCAGATAGTACATTGTGGTCTAATTTTTCACAAAGTGCTGCATTCATCATGTACTTTGAGTGAAAAACACAAAGTTTACTTATTTCTAACTAAATAAGTTAGCTACCCTGCTTTTAAAATTCCTAAACCTTATATGCTTATATGACAGAGTCTGAGTTTTTGAATAAATATACTTCATGGGAGTGGGTGGGAAAAGGGGGCAAGTAAAAAATGCAATCAATGCAAATACAAGTTTGAGAAAACTAATGATAAAGAAATGCTTGTCTCTTGGTGACAATAACATTATCCTAACCTACCTATTTAACTCAGAAAAGTATGAAAGTCATTATTATTTCTTCAAATTGTGACAAGTATATCTGATAAGACTACATTAAGTTTTCTCTTAGCAGAATATCATGCTGCCCATTCTCTTTGGGTTTTTTTTAGCTTCTCTGTCCACCTATAACTAGGCTGAAGGTAATGACCGACTGTGTGAATATATGGCTTAGTACATTTGAATGAGTCACAGTCCAATCTATTAGTGCAGCTGTGTTTGGCTGGAGCCTGTCATTAAGCGCCTATGTTTGGTCCCCCGAGAAGAGGTGAGCCGACACACCATTTCAAAAACAGGATCCTGACATGAATCTTTTACTTACAAGCGCTGTAAAGTACAAATCCGAACGAAATGGTTTCAAATTCAATCTCCTTGCGATGGAGGACTGGCTGGGGCAGTGTAAAGGTGTACTTTCTGTCTTTTTTGTCACTTTTCTGCTTTCCTCCATGAAGATATCAAAGCTTTTAGATAGATGATAGGTGGGTGGATGGATAGCAGCCCAGTCTCCGGAGAAAATGTAGCTGTATGACAAAATGTTCAATATGATAAGTAGGTTTTTTATGCCTTTTTTACGTCAAAATGTCATGAAAAGCCATAACGTAAAATAACCACAAATTTTGGTTGAAGCCACATGGTGACATTTTCTTTGGGTTTAACGGAAAATCTTAATCTACCCCAAGTCACAGTCCTAACAAATAATTCTTGGTATACTAAAATGTCCCATTGACCAATCAGTCGACCAAAAGGAAGCGTGGCCAATGCGCTGAAGTTAAAAAAGTTTTTGATCTAGCCGACTATCTGACCAAAACTGTGCTCGAAAAAACAAAAAATACAATGAACTTCATACAAAAATAGCAATTTATACATAAAATGAAGATGAACCTCCATACGCAAAGACATCTTGAGGCTGATGGTCAGTATGCAAAAGAAAAAATCTAAATATCAGCCAACCAATTTGTTCAGCTATCTCTAGCCAATATTACACCATATTGACTCCTGTGAGCTTTACAACAAGCTTCAGACTGCATCCGGTTCTGTCTTGATCCAGTCCTTGTGCGGGGAACAGTTCACACTCAGTCTGCTGCTTCTCTTGTGCCACTGCTGCCATCTTCTTTGATCCCACACAAGCGAAAGACTGCATGTTGTCGCAGGGGTTGATTATCTGTGAAGGGAAAAGAGATGAGAGACAGCTCCGGTGGTCCCGATGAAAGTTCCTTCCAACTGAAAGAGTACGAAGAGCCAGAGCAGCTCACCGGACTGCATTATGTGCTGTGTGAGAGCCTCTTGTATTTTCAACCGGGCCCCAGAGGATCTTGAACTTGTACTTAATGTACTTAATTATTCTCATTACTTCATAGTGCTTTACTGAGTCGAACTGCAGCTACGACGTTCCTGCTAAAGCTCGAGAAAGCCCCCAATGGACGTTTCTATGTGCCTTATAACCCTACCCTAACCTTTACCCAAAACCTTTCCCTAAACTTACCCATTCTCTTTACCCCTTTCCTAAACGTACCCGTTCCTCTAAACTTAATCATGGTCCCTCCAAATCCGACTGTCTAGCGCTAACTTCAATGGAGGCGTTCCCGTTTTGCACTGGAAGACCTCTTTTTGGCTGCAATTGGATGATTTTACTATGAAAATATAGATACACTTAACCCAGTAAACACCAAATTCAAGCATTAAGAATCTACACAATAATCTTTTTTTTTTTGTCATTTCACGTTGTAGTTATTAGCACTACTCAACCTCAACTCATCTCTGAAAAAAAAATATATTGTGACTGTACCAGGCCATACAAGGAAAAAGGTTGTTGACAGTTCTCGAAAACCAGGAAGTACAATCAGCCAATCTGTGAACAAAGATGAAGTGCTGTGTTGGCCAGAATCAACCCGAGTTGAGATAATTAAATGAAAACAACTTTACAACCAAAGACAGAACACCAAACCTTAGACATTGTGTTAAAAATAACTTTGTAGTTGTAGTTTGGAAGTTTACCTCACAGTATCTCTAGACCGTTACACCCGAAATGAAAGCAAAAAAGTACATTGCCTGTAAATGAACCCCATGTTTTTGTTTGTTTGTTTTTACAAGGAATCGATGATATGAAATGACAATAGATAAGCATATTAAAGGTCCTTTTATTAAAGATTATTCCCCATTATTCCATATGGCCAGTTTGACAGATCTGCAGGGCACACAAACCATCAACAGAGACGAAGGAGCTTTTTCTTTGACTCACACATGGGACTCAATTCTCAGCCTGTTCTCACAGATACAAGTGTGTCAAAGAAACAGCGTGTCTTATGAACGCCATTTCTATTTTTGCTGTTAACTATTACTTAGCTGTTAACTCCAAAAAAAAAAAAAAACACTCAATTTTGTGTCCATACCACGCCAGAGAAAATGTGAGTGTAAATGCACGCCAAGGAAGAAGCATCATTATGACACGCAATTTGTCATGTATTACACGCAAGTCATGAGAATATGTTGGACTTCTCCAGAGACCATCAGGCCGAGCAGACATGGTCAGTTGACAGATCTGTCAAACATGTCACAACACCAGATGTCACTCTTGACGAAGGCGAAAGTCCTGCCGCCGAAACTGTCAGGTAAACAAGCACTCAGTTCGGGACCGCTGTCCATACCATGGACACTGTCCATCGGTATGGGACAGTGGATTGGGCAGGTAGTGGGTGAACAAATGTCTGTCTTGCATGGAGCAGATAAAACGACAAGCCTCAACTTAGGCAATGAGTTTTTCAGTTGAAATACATTTCTAGAAATATAAAGTCTTGAAACTTTGCTTGGAGAATCAAACTATTAGTTTACAAAAAACAGGTACAGAGTTGCATTTGGTATTTTTTCAGTTTCTGAAATAAGTCTGAATACAGAGTTGAAACGGCTTGGTGCAGAATTGCTAATTAACTGAAAAACGTCAACGTTGCAACACAGTTTCACTAGATGGCGACACAAAAAACAGCATATTGGACCACGACTTCACAGCTATTTTTAGTACTTATATTACATCGTGCATTTAGCACAAAATTAAAAAGCGTAAAAATGACAAGAGATTTCACAGCGTCAAAATAGGACGAGCTTTGATTGAAGAGACTCGGGACGTTTTTCTGAAACGGGTAAGTTTAGGCATAAAGTTACTAAAATGGTAAATTAGGTCTGGGGCTTGAGGCAGGTTAAGATTAGAATCAGGATTTCATTAATATTCATAATAAGAACACGTCTTAACAACCACCATTGTAATGAATGGGGACTGTGACGAGTACTATAATTACGCAAAACAGCAGTGAACTCGTGCTAATCATACCTAATTTACATATTATGTAATGTCATGGTAAATGTACGCTTTCTTGTGAGATCGGGCTGTGGACATGTGGTACTTCTTGGGCTGTAATGGGACAATTTCATTGCTTACTGGGTAGGTTACATACTGTATGGACAACTGTGAAATGAACTGAACTGTGCTGAAAGAAGCATCACTTAAAGAGTACTCAGCTGTTCTGTTCTGTTCTTAACAATATGGATCTACTTAAAATGTGTTTCTAGATTTGTCCTCGAGTTGCCATATAAACAGATGTCACTAGTTTGTAACAGTTCGGATAGCCCATACCCATTCATTTTTGCCCCTTCAGTGCCATTTTAGAATATCTTTATCTTACCAAAACCCCCAAATAAAGAAAAGTTCAAAAAATCTTACTTTTTACACATTAAACAAACTCAAAACATGAATAAACACGAGTTAAGAAATTCTGAATCATCACTGCAAACAACTTTCTATTCGTCTCCAAGGCATTCCAAAGAAACCAATATCTTTTGAATCTCCGCTTTTGTTGTGAGCTGGAAGAAAACTAGTTTGGAGTATCTTTCCCATCTCCCGCTCCCTACTGCCTGAATGTTTTTGCCGTGCTTTGCTTTTAACGCAGCTATAAGTGCACCGGCTATCTTTGTCCCGGATGAACAAATACAAAATAGATTTTCAGTGGAAAGTTTGCTGAGATGAGTTTTGAGAGATGGAGAAGAGGGTTATCACGACACTGCAGAGATGGGTCTCACACTGATAAGTTTGTGCATCTGTGTTCTATTAGCTACTGAATGATGACAAATTACAATCACGATAAGCATTTATAGATATAATTTTGAATGGGAAAAGTTCTGAAACTAGATACTCTTGTGAACAGCCCAAGAAAATGTAGATACACATTTTAATCCGTCCACTTCTTTAATGGTCTTTGCTTTATGCTAAGGGAAGTTCTTCTTGACCAAAGAAAATAGTTCACAGAGTCCATACGTACTAACAAAGGATTATTGTTTTGTTCTCCGTACAATCGGAACACTCCCAGATAATATATGGTACATCTGGGCTCATTTGGGTACTTAAAACTGGTGTACTTAAAACCATATATGGTGAAAGTTTTGTGTTCCTGCAATGTCGTCATATAGTGTCACGTCTTTCTTAACCTAGTGGTTATAAATATAACTGCATGTAAAGGCTCTGGGTTCCCGTGTGTTTGCCTTTGTTCGAGATTTTGTATAGTATACCTTCCATATTCTGAATAAATCGACCCTGACCAGACTTCCACCTTATCATGAATTTTGGTTGAAGCCACTCGGTGACCCAATTGGTTTGGGAGTGCGAATTGCAGTGTTATAGCCCACTTACTGTACATTACAGCAGCGTGGTTTTAAGGCCCTGACTGCTCCCGTGGATGTATGTGTTTTTTGATGCGATTTTAGCAGAAATACTGTGTAATTTCTTTTTGAAAGAGCAGTGTGTGTGACACTTGTTTTATCCCACACAGACACTTGGATAACCATACGAGTTGTTGCTGTGATTGATTAAGCACAAATAGGGTAGGTCACTCACCCTAAACATCCTGCCTTTTGTCAAGCGCTTTACGAGTACAGTTCCAGATGGATAGTGGTGGAAGAACTCAAATTGGAGTTTAACACAGATCCATCTGGCGTGAGTCAGGTTAACATGGAGACATTTTCTTTGGGTTTAACGGGTAAGCTCAAACTTCAAGTTACTGGGTAAGTTTAGGGCCGGAGCTAGGGTAATATTTTCCCATTTCCCAGTCTCTGTTTTCTTCAGAGACTTTTGCTTTTGAATAAGACTTGCTGCTGACGTCATCCCGGGAGTCATTGGTGTGCCTATGCCTCAATCATGCCCCAGATATAAGCTATGTTAGTATTTTTTAAAATTAACAAAATCTTTATCTTAACTCTTTCACTGCCAGTCCTGTTCTCGCGTTGACCTTCCTTCCCTGACAGGCTTTTTTGCTCATTTAAACAATATTCACAGCTTCACAAAATTGTTTGAGAATGAGACCTACAATTGTCTTCTCTCATTTGTTATTCTACATGAATCCGTTCCATTTTTCTAGGTTATTTGAAATTCATTAGATTGTAGTGTTTGATCAGAAACTTTTGAGATAACGTCCTCTTTCAAACTTCATGTCAGTGTTATTTTCTTCTGTTTAACTTTTTGGACAAAGAATATGAGCCACTACAATAAAAATAATAACTTTAGGATAAAAAATATGTGGTTTACATAATTAAAATAATGAGGATGAGTGTCTTTTTCATCTTTATCCAACCACGAAAAATGATTCTGGTCCTCATTAAAGATAGCATATATTTTTTAAATCAGATTGAATCATTGTTATTAAAATCTACTTATATTAGACAAATAATCACTCTAATCGCCAGAAAACTTCAAATGTGTGTATTGTGCGCTTTGTAATGTCTTTAAAACAGCACATGTATTTCACGGTCATGTGACCTTCTCTGAGTCCTTGTGGTCACCCAGTTGCACCATCTGCTGGTGAATCTGTGAAACTGCATCATGTATTTGACTGTAGACAAAGTCAGCACGTGCATCAGAGAGCCCGACTATCGCTGTAGAGAATCGTAGGTCAATGACAGAAATGACCATTATTTACAGGTTTACAGTTGGCTGCGCAATGACGGAAATTTTTGTCATTTGCATTATGAGCCTCCAAATTGTGTAAAACATGAGACATGTAATATGACACATGAATACATACTTTAACAATATGTTTGTGCTGATTCAAAACAGTTTTTAAGTGGCTTTCTGAATAAAGCACTTTAACCAATCTAAGCCCAGACATAAACTTAGCACCCAAAATATACCCAAAATGTAGGATGCCAGAAAAAGAAATGTGTTTTCATGAATACTTACAGTACATGGCGTAGCATAGAGAAGAGAAATGTGGTTTATACTGCATCAATACCAGGCTGTGCGCAGTTATTCTAAACGCATCGATACAGGAAAGTTCTATTTGAGAGGAAATACAATTAAATATTGACGTTTGAGCTTAACTTGACAAGATAACAGTCCACACAGCATCTCTTTCTTCCACAGCTTCATTCCAGCTCTGTATAACTACTGCATTCTATTATAAGCTTATATCCCACAATGTATGAGCTTGCATCTCCACAAACCTGACTTGTAAATGGCATGAATGTTCATGTTCCTTTCCTGGGACTGCCTTCTACTGTACTATGAGTTACACAAAAACACGAGGAATCACAACATGTTTACAGTGGATTCCCAGGAATGAAAAATAGATTGTGAGTGGAAAGTTTGTTGAGCTGGTATTTATAGAGCGGTACATGGAGAAGAGAGTTTTTTTTTTTTTGTTTTGGACACTGCAGTGATGGGATTGTGGATGGCTCTCACACTGATAAGACAAAACAGTGATGACATTGCAGGACGATATGATTTGATCAAAATTGTCGTTACATTTTAAAGACGAAAAAGTGCGCATGTTTGGCTCAAGAAAACAATCACACATAGTTTT